>JAODUG010019066.1:0-22103 GCA_027564795.1 Aphredoderus sayanus
TACAGTGATTGGATAGCCCTAAGAAGGGAACCCCTCACACCATACTCCCTCAGCACCTCCCACAGTATCTCCCTGGGCACGAGGTCATATGCTTTCTCCAGATCCACAAAACACATGTAGACCGGATTGGCATACTCCCAAGGCCCCTCCAGGATCCTTGCGAGGGTAAAAAGTTGGTCCGTTGTTCCACGACCAGGACGAAAACTGCACTGTTCCTCTTCGATCTGAGGTTCAACTATTGCCGAACCCTCCTTTCCAGTAGCTTGGAGTAGACTTTACCCGGAAGGCTGAGAAGGTTAATACCCCTGTAATTGGCACACACTCTCTGGTCCCTCTTTTTAAATAGGCGAACCACCTGCCACTCCTTCGGCACTGTCCCAGACTTCCCCGCAATGTTAAAGAGGCGTGTCATCCACTACATCCCCTCCACACCCAGAGTCCTCCAGGATAACATATCCCGGAAGGCCTCCTTCGTCAGTTGGACATCACTAGGGTTGAAAACACTCCAAAAATAATGGCATAAGACATGCCAATATTCTCAATAGAGTTTGTCTGCTCCTTTTGGAATTAAATATTGAGTGACCAAAATGCTTCCTGTCATCTTGTTTGCACTTGATACTGTACATGATAATCACAGTAGTTTAATTATCACGTGCTAAGATCAGCAAAAAAACTGAAATGTGAAATAAACAGTGGCTAAACCCACTGCAACTTCATAAAATATGCCAACATTTACAAAAGACAACATTTTGAATACGCGCTGCAAATTCAGACAACACTATACATTACAGAAAACACACAAAATTATACAAAATGATAATGGAAAGGTTTACTGTGAAAGTGATGAACATGTCTGGACATGCTTGTCGTTTCCACGATTTGTGACTTATGTCAAGTCAAGTCAATTCATTTTTAAACGGTATAGTCATTAATCACATTTCAGTTTCAAAGGACTTTACAAGTAAATATTTCACAAGGTAACAAACAAACAAACAAACAAACATGTCCAGGCGTGTTCAGGCGTGTTCATCATGTATTGTGTTGTTCTGATTAAATCATAATTTATTGTTGGTTTTTATTGTCAATAAATAAATTGGGTTTAGAGTGAAACTATTTTAGTTTCTAACACCATATTTCCTCTACCTCTGTTTATTAACAGTTTATGTGATATTCTCTATAGCAGAATTTAAGTGTATGACACCGGGGAGAAGAGAACAACTTTAACAATTCTTGTTGCCACAATCATGGTGTAACAGCAAAAGCCCACTGTGAAAGGCAAGACAGGAAGGCCATGGAAGCAAAGGCTGATTGAAATATGACAAGAATCTCTCCTCGACTGTCTGGGGACTGGCAACATTGTCAGAGGCTATCTCTCTAAAACTAACCGTATGGAACAGGAGATGAGAAGAATCAGGAAAAGGACAAATAGTGTTAAAAAAGGGACTATAAAAAATATATTCTTGGAGATTAAATAAAATATATCCTTTCACTTGTTGTTTTTGCAAAATATGACAAACGCACATGGAAAAATCTTATTCAAGTTTATGATACTAAGGAATATAAAAATAATCACTTTGTCTGTATTAAAAGCATCAAACTGCTGATGCAAAGAATTACACCAAACATTTCTAATAAAGCAAAGACATTTATATGTCTTCCTTGACCTATGCCTTGGTGTGTTGCTTTTTTCTCTCTCTCTCTCGCTCTCTCTCTCTCTCTCTCTCTCTCTATATATATATATATATATATATATATATATATACTGTATATCAGTCTGAGCAGTTGAATAATGCTGTATATATTGGATTTTCTGGACTAACCCCTGCAGGAAATCATTACCTTAACTGAACCGAGACTCACGCACAGGCTGGCCCTGTCTCTCTGTGTTTCATGGCATGCCTTAAGACTGACATAGCAACCCAAACCTTGCTCCTCATCATTGATTTTCCAGACTGGAAGAGTCAAGGGCATACATTACTGTGGGAACCCTTAAGGACCTCTAGCCATACTGCATTATTTAAGCCTGCAGTCGAGGCCAAGTGTCAGGTCTCGGAGATCACTGCTCTCTGCCCTCCTGTAGCCGAAGGTAGCCTTAGTTATAGGAGGAAACCTCAGCTCAGACCCAGATTCAACCAGAAGATAAATGTGGACCACAGTCATTCAAGACAAGATACTGTATATGTAATCACAATCAAGCTTTAAAAAAAAGAAAATAATGAAAGAACAAAAGACATTTAATGAGGGAGAATACTGAGCAGCTCAGAGCTCATCTCAACCCTTATGGGATTGTCTTAGATTGTGATGTAAACAGCATTAAATACAAAAATGACTAAAGCTTGAGATGAGGAAACTACCACCATCTTAACTTCTCCTACCCTGTGTCATATAGGGAATTACAGGTTGTAATGGGTATTTAACCCAGTGGCACTTAAGTGGAACACCATTAAACATTTAACACAAAATTACTTTTGTGCTTGACTGGCCCTACCACCTAACTGTGTAAGTATTGACAGTGGTGGACTATATCTACCTAGGTAGCATAGTTTGGAGTGGGTGCTTGTGGGAACTACTGTAAATTTAACAGTTTCAATTATAGTGTCTTGGGGAGAAAATTCAAACCTCAGGCTGCAGTTGGCTAGAAACCAGGGACCTTTGTGCTGTGATTTACAGTAACAGTGCTTACCACTATACAGTTGTTTTGACTTATGTGTACCAACAAAGGTGTGAGATAGTATTTCGGTGGATTTTCAGGGCATACTATAGTGCCTTTTATCAACATCAATTATTGACCCCTAAACCAAAATGGTCACATATGAATGAAAATATTTTTAATAAAAACAATAAGGCACAGTATAAAAAGTAGTATCATTCTCGTAATGACGGATATGTAAATGTAATAATTTACTGTCATTTAGCCCTCGTAATGTCCTCTAGGTCAAAATGATCCAAATCACTAGCTCTTTGTGGCAGATAGAAGGCACTAAACCTAATTCTACATCTTACACAGACATATGATGTGCACTGCTGGCACAACAAGGTGTGTGTTTGAAACCCCAGGACAACAGGAGGGTTAAAAGGCACATTAAACAACAGAAATACATAAATTAATAAATAAATAACTAAACTCAGCAATGACAATTGAAAAACACACAAATCATACACAATCAGATGGTGCTGCCAGGTGGCCACATATAAGATTTTTGAGTACATTACGAGAGTTAAACCAGTGGTTCCTAATTCCTGTCGTGGGGACCCTCTGCCCTGCATGCTTTAAATGTTTCCCTGCATGCTCCAACACACCTGATGAAAATGAATGGATCATTATTAGGCTTCTGCAGAGATTGATAACGAATATAGTCTGGTGAGAACACTGACCAAATGGTATATTTTGGTGAGGTAGTTGGAGCTATAGTGTAATGTGCCATTATATGCGACTGTGTCTGGGGGCATCTGTATTCTGACAGAGCCTCCTCTCTCAATCTAGATCTAACTGCCTGCAGCATCTGCCACACAGGAGCTGGAGGGAGAAGCTGAGGAGAATACTTACAAGCATGTTCCACTGTGCTGGAACTACAAAACACACACACAAACACACACACACACACACATAAATATATATTATATATATACACACCAGCTAACACAAGACTTGTGGTATAGCAGACAAGGCCTCAGGAGTCTAACCAACCAAAAGTGTCCTCCAGCATTAATGGCTGCTTCAGTTGACTGAGAGTGGAAAACACCTTGAAGAGTCATACATCTGAACAGGCCTTGGGCTGAGTCTGGGGACTCATTGATTGACAATCCTCATTGCACGCCTGCCTTCCAATACAAATGATAGGGAACCCTATTTCTGCTCTGAAATGTAGAGCATTACTAGAAAATATAAGGCAGGGAATGAGCAGTCGTGTATAACTCATGCCTTGTGTGTGTATACTGTATATTGTAACTGAATGGAGGTACCCTACTAAATTATTTAATACAGAAAATGAACTGATTTTCTACTCAACAGTCTTCTAAGCTGTAACAGTGCTTTTTTTCCTCTCATTTTTTTCCACAGATGATGTTTGCTAACACTTTGGAAGTCATCCAATGCTCAGAATTGAGATTGCTCGACTGAAAATCGTACTCAGGAGGCGATGGCCCATATCCAAAGATCATCTTGGGGTGCTGAAATGATGAACTCCTCATGCGAGAAATTCGAACACCGGAGACGGAAAAATGTTTTTGGTTACTGTCTGCAAAACCGCCCATTCATCAGCACACGAGAACATGCATGTGTGGCAAGCTGAAGGGTGTTGCTCGCTGTAAAAAGATAGTGTCATATACAGTAGTGAACCCATTTTGAACCCATCAAAATCCTACAACGAGGACATTTAGAAACAAGCTGTTTATGTGCTGCCTCATACATCCTAGAAAGTTCATTTGGTAGAAGTTCTATTTTGAAGAAGCTCTATTTTTATATTTTTATTGGAAAGCTACAGTAAGTTTGTAGCTCAGGGCTGTCTGTGCAGAGAAATCACTGTGGCAACAGAGTAAGCTAAACAATGGCGCTATACAATGGCGCCAATGCATGGCCCCAAGCAATGCTTTATGTGTTTATTGTTTAACACATTTTAAGTATAGAATGCACATGTATGAATTCCAGTCATCTCATTTGCAGTTACAGTTTAAACCAGCACGGTAACAGTCAGATGAGGAAGCTGTTAACTTTCAATAACACAGTGAGAGAGAAATGTAAACATCACCCCCTGCCACTAGCTCTCGTTCTAGTGGCACCATCCTGCCTGCTGCCTTCCTGATATCAGCCCCGGGGCTGCCTCCACTGTCTCTGCTGACGTGGGTGATTGAAATGGACATGTGTACTCTGTTGAAGGGCTGTAAACAAGATTTTCACCACAGAACTGGCCAGGCCTGCATGACAACATAGTCTTATCTGATGGGAAACCCAGAGAGAGGCAAACAG
The DNA here is from genome assembly GCA_027564795.1 of Aphredoderus sayanus. Taxonomy (NCBI): domain Eukaryota; kingdom Metazoa; phylum Chordata; class Actinopteri; order Percopsiformes; family Aphredoderidae; genus Aphredoderus; species Aphredoderus sayanus. The sequence goes on from JAODUG010019066.1 coordinate 4,967, forward strand.
AGAGAGTGAGAGAAAGAGAGCACGGGTGAGCTCTTCTGGAGCTTTAGATAAGGAGATGCTAACAAAGGTGAAGGAGAGAGACAAACAGGGCCCAAGCTGGACATTTCCAGATGTAATGCCCATTTTTGTTCCATTTTTGTCAAATGCCAAATGTTAGACGTGTTTAGTGTTATCCTGCCCCACTGGTTTTGTCATTTGGGTGCACCTTGTGGCGTAATATACAATCATTTTAAGAGATAAGAATATTCTTTTAGGAATGAATTCAAATGCGGAGATGTAGACGTACCTAAATAGCATACTAAATGCACAACTTCAGAACATACTATGATGGTAATCACCTCCACAGCGTGTGGCAAGGCTATAGAAAACAGTATATCACTGTGGCCTTTGTTGCATGACCTGCTCACCTTGTCCTTCCCTTGCTTTTCATCTTGGTATATGAACCACCGCTCACCGTCGTTGCTGTAGGCCACTTTGTATGAGCCCACAAACTGGACATGGCCAAAGTCTTTGGCTCCCTGGGTGATAATGCCCGTGATCTTGGTTGGTACAAGCATGTCCATCTGTGCGAGGGCAGAAAAAGATACACAAGTAGGAAAACAGAAAGCAGATTATAAACTTTTACTCGCTATAAAATGAAAGTGAGAAAATGTCAGCAACAATCAAGCTTTAGTCAGCACTTTTTTTACTTGAATGTCCTCAGAAGATTTATAAAGACATTTTAGATTTGGCTGTAAGAAGTCAGTTTCAATTATTCACAGTATATTGAACAACAAGACTATGCCCAAACCTCGCTTCAGCAAAACTGAAATTGCAGGCTGCAGCAGCTTCTGAGACCCAGCCCCTCCATTTGGGTTAATTTTTAATATGGCCTTATTTGTTTCAAACAATTTATAGCATGGATGCTGGGCAGTAAACATATAGAAAACTAATCTTATTGACATTTATGTGTTCAAATAGTCTTCATTATTTAAACCATTCTCAACATTATTACAGCAGCTTTTTGGCCCATGAGCCCAGGACCCCCCAAATCCAAACAACACACAATTTTGCACAATTATATTATTATTGACCTGACTGAACCTATACCAAGGAAAACATACATTTGTCATTATAGCCAAATAGGTCAGATCATTTAATTTTTTATCATGTTAATCTGTTAATTATGTCAAATGCATGTGAATCAATGACTACAAAAGCCGACGTACTGTAGTAAAGCTAAACAGGAGGACATGGCTTGCTATAAAAACAATGTAGGACAGTAAAGATGTTTCACTTTTTAATGGGAGATCAAGAGATTTAAGATATATTGCATGGGCAGTACACGCGCATAACACATTTAATAAAGAGTTTAAACATTGGAAAAGTAATAAATACTCTGAGGCATATTTTTCCAAGGTAATATTGAAGTAATAGATGTACTAAAATGCACCAAACACACTAAAAACAATAAAGATTAATACGTTTTAGTTAGTCAGAACTTTCCATATAGCAGGCCTTCATCATTGTTTGTTAGCACATGCATGCATGGCAGCAATACAGAGTCAGTATAGTGCAGGTACAGTAAGGCATTTGATAATTATATGGAACATGGGAAGATACTGTTCTGTAAAAAATAGAAATGAAGCGAGAGACAGAAAAAGGAAGGGCAGAGACAGGAAAACAAAAGAGCAAGTTAATTTCTTCTGCTGTATTCACAACATTGAGATACCCATACATCACCCTAATGGGCCTGGGCATATGCCAGCATGTACAGTGTACACAATGTTCTGACAAACCAAAGCTGGCCCTATATAGACTGAACAAACCTGGTAAGGAATAGAATGGGGGTGGGGGGGTCTGCAGTAACAAAGTTATATTCGACTGCTGACTGAAAAAATGCAGAATCCGACAATGTACCAAAATACTTTGCCTACAATACGCTTCAACACATTTCTAACCCCGAAAACAATATCCTACAGTACTTCTTGTGTGTGTGAGCTCCTCCATCTTAATGTCGTCTTTTATAGGGTTTCAATGCTGCTAGACTGCTACTTCTCTGTCATATGAAGTGAGGGATTATGGAATGTTCCCTGGGACTGAGAGGGGCTTGCTTAAGCGTAGAACCCCCTGCTGTGTGCAGAGTGGAGCACAGTGTTAGGGCTCTGATTCTAATGTTTGCAAGGCCATTGCTAGTCTTAATTCTTCTGTACCCTGTGTTTTATTTGATTTTATTGTGAATCGTGTGCTTGTTTATTGATCACATGATTCTAGTGCTTTGGGTCAAGAAAAGTGCAAGAATAAATAAAATGGTTATTATTATTATTATAATATTATTATTATTATTCTTAACTGACCGTTCCTAACAACTCATTTATTGGGTGGGTATATCAATGTCATACCACATTACGAACTGTGATAATTAATGAGTTATAGATTAGTTATAGTACATGTATCGTCATATGTATACGAGGGGCTGGTGGTTAGACCCCACAAGCATACGAGAGACTCCTTGAAATTTCACCCTGAGATATATTGAATGATCGTATATACCATACTTATGTGGGTACAACACAAATCCTATTCTGGGACTGTAGTAGGTGGAGTTGTGTATAGCTTACTCTTATACACCATCCTCCTCACAAGAGGGGTATTGGTAAATCCAATCTTAGGTACTCAGGTCCAAACCTGTATCCAGGACTGTGATCGCAGTGTGTGGGACTGATCCCAATTTGGAGTACATTCCCTCTTCATAGGCTTTCCCTATACTGGGGAGCATTTTGAAGTTGCACTGTTGACTATATTCACTCTGTTTATGGTGCTTAAATACAGAAGCTGACATCTTCTGTAGTTCAATGTGTCAAGGTTAAGGAGAGGCCTGTTCATTCAGGGTCCTCTCGGACCGCACCTGGTTCAAGAGTGGTCTCTTCTTTTTTATAATTTGTATCTCTTAATTCTTTATTATTTTCTATAGCATAGCCAAGTTTATATCCTTAGCATACAGTATCATCATGTTACGTGTCTTTTTACATATATTCTGTATGCTTATACTAACATATAATCATATATCTTTCATATGTTTATCATTTTTAATTGTGACGTTTGACATTTTCATATTTTGTTATGACAGAGGGGGACTATTGGAAACGGACCGTTTTTATGCTATTAATTAATGATGTCATGTATGTCAATATGTTTTATTCTATTAACTTGGAGTGTTAAAGTGTGTCTTTCTGTTTCGCTATTATCTATTGTTGCAGTAAGCAAATACATACATCATTAATATGGTTTACCATTTTTGGTAAGGCATTTTGTGTGGCCAGTGCTTGTACAGGGGAAAAGGCCACAACACTTTGCATTGTGAGTCGTTGATTACCCTCCAATCACAGTGCAGAAAGGTAATCTGATTCTCGCTGCCATAAAAACAAAGGCATGCATGACGGGTAACCTATAATTGCTGTCACAGGTAGCGGTCGAGAAAGTACAACCGCCCCTAGCGAGACACTGGCTCCTAACACTTTGATGGTCCAAACCAAATTAGGGGGTTGAGATAAGCTTATTAGAGCGCACACGCCCATCCCTCTCTCCTTCTTTGTTCCATCATGCTGTCACAGAGCCAGGTGCGTATAGGTCGCATAATCATCGCAACAGAGTAATTAAAACAAAATGAAACGGAGAGTACATAACATAATTGTTCATCGCTCATTGTGTCGCAGAGGTTAAAAGTAACATTCAAGCAACTCTGCCCTAAGCTGATAGTGTAGTTACCCAGATGACACCGTTGTAAATCCATAAGGGATCTGATGCTATCTTAATTGTCTATACCTCCAGTTGTGGGATCATATTATAGAGCAACATGTTCGCACTTCTAGACAAAGACAGAAAAGAAGAGCAGAACATTCCCTCATCTGCTCATTAACACGATACTTGGTGTGTTAAGCTTCACGTCCATGTTTGAAGTGGTGGTGAGAGGTTGAATGTTGGAGGATGAAAAGACAAATATAGTGAGGGGGAGTTTTACAAGGAGCAGAATGAGGCACAGTTTTCTACTCTATGAATACAGTAGAGAACAAGGCACCCAGCTGACATTTCCCTCCAGCTGTGTTAATTTAATTGTGTGTGTTGAAGACTCATTTAATCTGCACCACTCGCATGTCCCTAACCACTTCAGAGTCTGTGGTAAAATGGCGTTTGTGTGCTTGCGTGTGGGTGCATGTACTGTATACACTAAATGCCACGCCTGTTTGCTCTCTTAGGGGACACTGAAGGAGTGTGTGCACACAGCTCACAGATCCATGAGGATAGTCACAGCCCATCAACTCCACTACAGACTAGCCATCATTAAATCTTAACGCTGAGCTGAGTGCAGACAGTACTGTAGGTCCCATTCCACTGGCATCCTCCGTACAGACATAAAAATATATTCACACATTACAGTATACGTGAACAGTACAGTGTTAGCATTATAGTGAAAATCTGAAAATACAGTACGTGGTTAAATGCCTTGCCAACAAACGTGTAAAAATGCACAACCCCTTCCAATATCAATTTACAGAATAATAAAAGCAAACCACAGGGCGTTATGGGCTTGAAAAGGTCAGTGTAGGTCATGTCAATAAACTGACATGCTCACTGACAAGGAGGCACAAATGAACACACTTCCGCAAGCACAACGCCCTTGCGCATCATCCGTACAGCAATTCAGAACACACTCTTGCATGGCCCTTTCACATTTTACATTTCCCACTGTGTTAGGCAGATAGAATTGATAGAATTACTGTGAAACACTCTTGCACAAATGAACAATATAACACATTCGACTTGATTTATTTCATATGTGGAAAAAATAGACAGCCGTCCCATCACCACTGTCAGACTGACGCAGATTTGACACTGCTAAATGTGTTGAACACACACAGAAATCTCAGTGTTTCAAAGTGGAGTCGCTGATTTGATGTCAAAGTATATTGTGCAAGTGAGGTATGGCAGAGTTAGTAGAAAATCCAAAATTCAGCATAGGGCCATAGGCTGTCTGACCAATTACAGAAACATTCATTTTTATCACCCCCAGATCCCCTAAATTGTGCTCACTGTTTGGGGTCTGGGGGCACCAATACACAATAAAGGATTGTACTTTTAAAAGGTGCCATCAGGTCCACCCTTAAGGGACTTCGCATAATGTACTGTAGCATCACTAGTATGTTGTCTGAATTTATAGCATTGCTTTACAGTATATTATAGGACTGAAGAATAGTGGGATGCTCTGAAACACTAATTTGTGCGGCAATTAGCATGTCATGGAACTAGCATTATTTACACTCCCCACTCATATTTCCCCATTGTCTCGACAGTATATGCTAGCCTGGTAAAGTTCAAATTATAACCTTCTGCAGCTTATTCAGACCAAAGCCACCTAGTTTTATGTTTCTTCCTCACAGGTTTGTCCTGGATAATAAAGCATGCTAGATGTATAAGACAGCTGATGCTTCATTGAATATGTTTGTCCAGAATTACATACTGTCATCCAATATTAAGCTAAATGGATGACATCTTTTTAGTTCTACTTGTGTATAAGGTAACACAACTAGCAATGGATAAAAACTTCACAGCAAGCCATTTTAGGAGATTATAAAACATTAATCCTTTCTCACATAATTAATGTCTTCTGTCAACATTTTTATTTTATTAAGACTATTATAATTCTACATAGTACAATCATTATATTAGTTTTAATATTATTAATGCTATTAATAATAGCAGGTTATTACATCAAAAATCACCAAAGTATCCATAAAACAGTGGCATCCTCAGTTTAACATGTCAAGTTAACTGTACAGGAAATGATAAAGGGACCCAGCCATGGCAAAGGGAACAGGGAGGGAATTAACCATGGCGATATGGATCATTTACAGGCATTACACCAGCCTGGTGCGTTGCATACCGTGTCAGTATGAGTCAAGCAAGAAAGTCTGATCCATACGCGTGACGAATGGCACCACCGCTGCACTGGTTGATGACTTGGCAAATGTCATACTCTGTTTAATGTTCACTTTGACTTGACAGATGATGAGAGCCATAACATAAATTAGTGTCTGCATGTGAGCGTCTTGTGCCAAAATGGCACAACAAACTACTGTAATACAAATTCAAATGTGTGATAATTTTGCTTTGCTCCCAGTGCTAACAACATTTCGGTGTACTGTTAACAATATTTCAGTTTCCCCACCACCTTAAAACAGCGTGAAATGGCACGGTGCGTATGCTGTACAGGCCTATGGGCGTGAAGTGAGGTGGGTTAAAAATAATTTCCTGTGAGGCCTAGGTTGCTGCACCTACAGCTCATCATACGTCGGCCTGCTGTCCTCCTCCTCACATGGTGAATAATATCATATTCTTATAATACACCCTCAAACACACACGCACACACACACACACACACACACACACACGTTTGCAGAGTAAAACAAGGCAAAACACAACAAATTAGAAAAGATAGTGTAGTGCTAAATGAAAACCAAGATGCCCTATGTTATTCTGTACTGTAGGTCTGTGCTACGGTCAAAGCACTTAGCATCGAACTGTTTTTAATCAATCATATCAATATCAGAGTGTGGTCCATAACCTTCTGCGTGCAAGACACAAAGCACTATCGGATTATCGTGTACAACGATGGGTGTGTGATACTGTGAGCAGTCGGGAGGAGAGCATATACTGCATGGCTTGGAGAGATACTGAAACCATGTGCTACACATGCAGTCCCCGCCACGCCGCCACCAGCCTTGGCGTCTTCTGTCCTGAAAAGTCCTGCCGATCCCCAGATTACTGGGGACTCACGAATCCATCATTAAGATAAGAGATAAATGCATTCTCTATAAGCTCAGAGAGAGGACGGGGGGAGGGGGCATAGAGATACAGATAGCTGGACAGAGAGAGAGAGAGAGAGAGAGAGAGAGAGAGAGAGAGAGAGAGAGAAAGAGAAAGAGAGAGAGAGGTGTGGATCAAGGCGTGGTGCTGGTGGATAAGATGGCTTTTCCAGATAATGGAAGCAGAAGCGTAGCATTATTGAGGTTCCAAGCAGACTTGCATTGACGAACAAGCTGGTGGGAAGGGGAGGACACTTAAAAGCACCCAATTGAATCTGGGAAGCAGATGGATTCACCGTCCCCTCTGTAACTTCATTTGGAGGCTAATTGAATCAGCGTGCTAGCTGCAGGGAAATTGAATAAAACAGAGCAAAGCAATGGCCATATTTTGCGGCATTAAAACAAGGCTTTGAGGGTAATACCTTAATAAAATTTGCATTAGACATGTTTTGTTGGAAGTACTTTCCGACATTATTCTTATCTGAGGACATAGCTAAAGATTTTCTTTTTATAGCCAATCATTGTTCAGAGTATTACACATGACATACTATTTCAACAACATACTTTGCCCCAAAATAACACAAACACACACACACACACACCCCTGTGTTATAATTAGTACAAAGGTACCAGCTCAGAAGCAGTCATTCTCAGCATACAATATACTTCACGCGTGCACACGTCTTTGGCTATGGCAGTTGTAGCTAAATGGTGGTGTGACATTATTGATTGAAACTGAAACCATTAGGAGACTTTGCCTCTCCAATTCTCTGTTTCTTTAATTAGTTCAGCAAGGCAACTTGGCTACTGGTGCTGGTCCTACTGATTCTGTTGTATGCGCAAAGTAAAAGGCAAATAATGATAAAATACCAGGCAGCCAGCAGGAAAAAACAAATACATTTAACAGCACTTATGATAGCCGTGCCTGCAGGGACCAGGCACGCCATGAGAAATAGTTTGGAGCAGATCAATATGGCACGTTAGCAACAGATGTGTCCAATTTATCTAGAAACTGTCTCTCTAGATATTCCGCTAGAGAATACATGGTCATAAAGTCTGCGGTTCCCAAATGAAATCAAGCTCAGCACCCAGACAGTCTGGTTACTTACACTCCGCTTTAACCATAAGTGTAATTTCTGAAAAAACACTGGTTCTTTCATACTACAGTACTTGGAATCCTGTCCTGATCATTGCTATTCCCACTGATCAAAATCCCCTTTTAAATCCTTTTATGCCAGATTGCCTTCTCTCTCTCTAAGGCAGATTTTCTGTTCTTAGGTTCTTAGGAAAGACACATGTTCACGGCATAAACACTTAAAAAATAGATAGTTTCATTGGGACAAATTATAGCTGTTCTCCACTGCAGAGGGATGAAACAAATATCCATCTTAATTCTATTGATTCAAATAAATTGAGTTTGTTGTCAGCAGAGCTGTATTTAAGTCAGCAATTTCATTACAGTAAGCTGTTATTTGCGATGTTGGTGTAATCATAATACCTGCTTGATTACAATACAATGCATGCTCACAGGCACTTAGCAAGAATCAGTTTTGCATTACATTGTATCTGCTTCCTACTCCCATTAGGATATACAAATACCTGGAGACGGCACACTATAGTTGTTTGTTGACCTCTTTTTAGTGATAATGGCATCCAAAATGGGTATCATCAGGGTATCTCCCAGTCACCGGAATCTTAGATAGACGTTCTCAGGGTCAAAATGACCCAAATAACTATAGCGCTTCATGGCAGATAGAAGGCACTAAACCTAATTTTACAGCTTACAGACACATATGATGTGCACTGCTGGCACAACAAGGTGTGTGTTTATATATATATTATATATATATATATATATTCTTTGCAAATGTATTCGTTTGCACTTATTTTGCAATGCCCTATGTGTACAGATTGAATTAATCCACAGATAACTCCTTGTTTCTTGCTGCAAAGGCATTAGCAATGTCATATGTTTGCAAATTCACTGAATCCACTAATAACTCTGACTTCTATGTTTCTTGATGCAAAGGCATTAGCACATTACGGTAGATGCATGAGGCGTGCATGCATTAATGAAATTGGCGAGTGAAACCATTAGTCAAACAGCAGGTTGAGTTGCGGGCACATTAATTAAAAACGTGGGTAGTTTTGGGTGGCTCCAGAGATGACCCGTGCATCACTAGGATGCAGTGTGCAACAACCTCAACAGGCAAGTCCTGCCTGTCTACTCCACATTAGACTGCTCAAGTGGTGTGTCTAAATACACTAATGTAGGGGCCATTAACAATCAGCTGGTCACATCAAATTGGTTGTCATATTAAATTACAGTGATTACAGTTTACCGTGATATTTGGATTGAATTGTGCTGTTAAATTAAATGTATTACAACATACAATACATGTTTATTGTAAAGCATTGTATGTATGTATGTATCTGTACGTATGTCTACAGTATATAAACATAGTGAATTGTAAGTGTTAAACTACTGACAATTGTCTGTTCACTTGTAATTGTATGTCCTTTGGTGCAAAATACCATTAAACAACCTATTTTGATTTTCATTTGTTCCCTTACCCTTTACTAAATAATTAATTGTATGACATGAAGACATTTAGAAATAAAAATGTTGATATTAGATGTGTTTTCTCTCAAGGGTATTTACTGTAGATAATCAATACACTGCAAATTGTTCTGATAATGTGTCTAATATTTAGATAAATATGTTTTCATGTTGGTGAAGATTTAAAAAAACTAAACTTTTAGTAAAATATTTTTAATACAGTTTTGAAACTAAGGAAATTCAACTAACTGTAAGAAACAAATCTGAACATTTCTTATTCTGAGCAGAGTTTTTTACAAATTAGAGTGGGATTTTATTGGGTTTCTTTTTCCCTTTCCTCCTGTATACCTGTTTGTATCATGTTGCCACAAAAATACAAATAATAAAGCTGTGATAATATGCTGACATGGCATTTATGTACCTTGAAAATATGCCAGATTGGGTTGCTTCTGTCGCTAGAGACATTTTCTGTCTTGTTTGTTGTTAACCATGGATCACCACTTTGCACTTTACTGCTACAGTTTTGTAATCGGAACCCTTTCTGCACCTAATACAGTGCATGTCTAAACAACTTAAAATGAGGTCTGCTTCCCTTTTCAGCCCTTTCTAAAGATTTCATCCATTTTATAGCGGAGCTTGTCAGAAGAGGCACCAGTCAATAAGAATGTGCTGCTACTGTTTGTGTTACATTACTCCATTAGCCAGGCAGCTTACCGATGTGTAGCTAAGGCAGTGCGCTGCATTTACCAGTTATGTGCCAATTTCACAGGCTAGATCTTTCAGTTTTCAAACACAAGTTTTCTCTCATTTCTCATTATCAGAGACAAGGGTAATTATAATGAGTGTCACAGCTGTACAACACACATATTTATCACTGTACATGAGATCATTGGCTGCGATAACAATGGGGCTATGGGATGACAAATGTTGAAAGGGAATGATATTACTTGTATAGTTTGTTTGCAACCTTTACAGTACACACATCTTACACTGCATACACACAAGTTCATGCAGCCAAACTGATATTTTACAGGTTTGGTGAGATGTCATATATACTCATATATGACATATATGTCTACATATATAATGTAGACATATTTTAATATAATAGAAGTAGGTAGGCTACTGTGATAAGATAGAAGCAAAGACACAGACTTGATCCTGGCACCTATTTGGTTTGCTGTCTGAATGTACAGTATGTGTGTGTGTATGTGTTCGTGTACGTACGCATGTGCGTGTCCCCACAACACCATTTTTTCCTTGAAAACTGACATACATATTGATAGTAGTTTGTGGGTGGTGTCGTCTGCTTAAACCCCCTCACATCCCCCTAAGCACACATTATAGCAACCAAAAAGAGGTCATGCAGGCATGCACTTTTGCTGCTATTTAAAGCCCACCTCCAGTATCATTTTGCATTTTTGAGCTTTCTAATTCTTTTTACTGGCACTCCCATCTGCAAAGCATTTATTATACTGTCACTGCTATATATATCTGCCAAATAAATTAGTTTATCTTCAAAAATTGTACATGGTTGAAACAGGACTTAACAAAAAGTCACTTCATCCGCAATTATTCACAGGCACAGCACAACAGAAGGTCTCAAACAGTTCTACCCCTCTAGCAAGTGTATAGCAATACTAACTAAGATTGACAAGGTATATAGCATTTTTGTCTATAATTCTAGTGGGAATGTATCACCAATGCAATGTGAGAATTGGATGTCAAAGAAGAATGGTGTTGTCACCGAATCAGGAGGTTGCCTCAGCTTTGGCCCTGGGTGAAACCATGAGTTTTTGCTCTTTTGTTCAGTAATCATCCGATACTCTTAATAATTTCTGAAAATGCTATCATTCTTGTTTGTTGTTGAAATGCTAATCACTTTCGCAATCTTTCGGTTTACTTTCATCCAAATAACAGCCATTTCTCAAGTGATCTTTGTTCATAGTTTAGTTAAATTGGGCAGTTTCTACCTGTGTGCACACATGCCCTTTTATATCAACATGCACATGAGTTACATTCCACTTGGAGGGGGAGTTGCTCTTGTTAAGCAATCACTCGTTAACGAGTCTCCATTTTTCCAACTGTGATGTATTTATGGGTGCTGTAGGATTTTAGTTAGTGTATTATTTAAAAGTATCATCATATACATCCATCAGCTATCAATGAGTGAAATGCTCTGTGAGACATTTTGCTCTGGTTAATAGCCCCCATCCCATACACAGTAAGTCAATTTAGATTTTACAGTACAATACTTAACCATCGTGATGTCCTTAAAAATATTGTATTTGGCCACCCGGCAGTGCCATCTGATTGTATATGAGTTTGTTTGTTTTTTAATTGGCATTGCTGTGTGTTTTTATTTATTTATTAATTATGTCTATGTATTTGTGTTGTAATGTACTTTTACTGGTTGACTTGTTGTCCTCGGGTTTCAAACACACACCTTGATGTGCCAGAAGTGCATATCATATGTCTGTGTAGCTGTAGAATTAGGTTTAGCGCCTTCTATCTGCCACACAGAGCTAGTGATTTGGGTCATTTTGACCCAAAGGACATCACAAGGGTTAAACAACTACTATATCTTTGACCATGATGGCCTGCATGGATAAATGCCTGCACACAGCTACAATAGGAGTGTCAACGTCGCTTCTCAAGGGCAGATTTATGCTGTTTTGGAAACTAGTAAATGCTACCGATTACTGTTTCAAAAACATAACACCTTATTTCCAAACACATAAGGCATAATCTTGAGCATTTCATTTCAAAATAATTGATTAATTAAGTGTGATTAACTGCAAATGAGTGAACAGTTTTGGAACAGTCCTTGCCAGAAATTGTATCTTGAATGTGTTCTAAGCATTAGCAATGACATTGAGGAACTGAATCGTACCATCAGAGAGCTAACATCTCTCTGGCAATTTCACTTTGCGATGTAGACGACATGGTAATGTGCATAATTAACTAATCAGCTTATGCCAGCTGGAACACTTGGCAGGCCAATCTAACAGCTTTGACTTCTCTCTTGAAAACATCTTGAAAGGTTCTCCTTGTGTAATGCTATCTCCTGCCAGGCAAGAATAAGTTTTTTTCTGGATAGTTCCCAATAAATAACCAATGCTATTTTCATGATGTTTACTATTTCAACAGAGCATATTAAGTCAGCTGCTGAACTGTTCATTAAATGTATTAAAAATGTATATTTAGGCGTAGGCCTAAATTAGGCAGGATGTTATTAGGTAAATAAAACCCTTTTTATCCCACTCCATTCACCAAGATGTTATAATATAATATAATATAAATAGTTTTTTAGAACAGAATGGTGTAATCTTGAAAAATATATATTGAAACTGTTATATATATAGAGAAATATAGAAAAAAGTAAGGGTTTTAGGGTTTAACAATGGTTCATATTGACAGCATGTTCCAATAAATGTTTCTTACCGGTATTTTATGTGTCATATAGCTGTATTTAAAAAGACTACAGTTCAGAAGATCACTGGATTATTTATTATCTACTGTAAAGAGACTGTGTCCAGTGTTCAGCATCAAAAACTTTAGTCTGATGTCTACTGTTTAAAGTATTTTTCCACAGTTCCATGCGCAGAGTAGAAGTAGTCTTGATTAATTGGAATACTTAATTTGTCATTAGGTCTGATCAAGTCCATTAATCTATCAGGTTTTAGTCATTCATAGATGTCACTGAAAAATCTATTATTCACCATGGTAAATGTTGCTAAAACGACATTGATTATTGGAGTTTAGTGAATGTATGACATTGAAAGAATGTACAGTAAGTTATTACAACAACTTAAGTATTATATTGTCTAATATCAGAACTAGTCCATGTGCAGAGAAGTCAAACCCTTTGATAGATGTTGGCCATTGATTTTTAATAGACTTTCTCACTGCAGCTGCATCACATCTTCCCTCTCCTGCCTGCACAACATGTAATATGAGACCACAAGCTTCCCTTTACCCACAGCAATCAATTTTGCTTAGTTGATCTTTATGGCCTGGTTGGGGCCTGCTTAAGTACCTGTCTCCTCCAACACACAGCCCAGCATACCCTCATCCCCAGCAAAAGGCTTTCAAGTGTGATAAAAAACATATTTGACTCAAGACCCAGCCAATACATTGATGGCCATACAAGCCACCACGACTTTAGCGTGCTAACAGTGTCAGTACTAGCAAAGCGATATGAGGGGATAGATTGTGGCAAAAGGGCAGAAAGCCTCCTAACTGCGCCTCCCTGTGCTAATCCACATCACAATGTCTTTTGCAAATTGTGGTTTCACCCTCTAGAAGCAAACCATATTTGTGGCCTTACAGAGTTAATCTGAAAGCAAAATAGGAAGTCATATTACAGCATGTGTAATGTTCAGTAAAGGGTACATATAAAGTATACTATAATAATCAATTGCAACGGGGTCTGCGTAATAAACATTTAATTCAGTTTTCCTGCTATTTCATCACTAACACCAAGATCCATTCACGGATGCCACGGAAGGCTCTCACTAAAGCAATGTGCCTTGGCCCTTTGAGGAGACATTTTCAGCTATCAGTTACTGTAATGAAAACAAATGGAATTCTGACTGGTTTCACAGAGACAGAAAGTCGCCACTGCAGCCAGTGATAACATGAAAACATCCAACCGCTGAGGCTGTGTGAGTGTTGGTTTCAGAGGGATAGTGGGATTGGAGTGACAACCTATTAATGTCTTATTTTATTGAACTATGGCCTTTTCAGCTGATGTTCTGAAAGGTAGCAGCGTCTTATAATCTAGATACTCACTCCAAGACTAATTGAAACCTTCTTGAATTGAAACCCAGTGTGAGTAAGAACTACTCACACACTTGTTTATTATGGCACGGAGGTGAGAGTCAAACCCTGAAAGACAGCCATCTGCACTGAAGTGGCCTAGCTCCTGCCTGCTAGGATCAAGCTGTGAGATGGTCCTCATAGATAACGTCCTACCTGCAGCCACTGTGATTGGTCGCTGTGTCCAGCGGTCCAGGCATTGACCTTGCCCTGCTTGTCCAGCCGTGCCTTGCCAGGCTCCCAGGTGAACATGTCCATGTTGAGAGTCCTGAAGATGCTGGAGGCGGTGACCTGGTAGTCCTGGATGTGGCCCGACTTCATTCCCATGGGCTCAGAGCAGCCTACAGCAGAAAGATCAAGACGCTGTCTTATGTGCACATGACCTATACAATGTATTATCCAGGTGTAACATATTGTATATACAGTACACCATCACTGCTTAAAGCTACAATCTGTCACTATCTAGTTTAGCTCATTTTGGTGACAGCAAATAGCAAACTGAAAATTACCATACAAAACCATACATACCATACATACACCATATATTACAACACATATACCAGATGTCTTTGTAACCCACCTGTTAACTCACACCCGAGCAGTTCCATGCGTAAGGTACAGTGTCTTCTGCAGACCTGGGGGTAGATGCGTACGTACTGGGCCTCAATAGGAGGGGTGAACGAGTTGGCTGATGGGGCATTGTTGTCAACATTTCCCCGGAAAATCTGTTCCAACCAATGAAATAACAGTGTGAATTGACAAGCTGCGCCATAATGTAACAGCCTATCTGGTTCTCTGGTGTCTACTCTGGTGTCTACTCCACACTCGACAAAACTGCTGTCATTCAAGGTCAATGAGCTAGAATTACAGGGAAAAATAGACAATTTCTCGCACCATTTAAGCCCGTAATTTATAAGCACACTGGTGTATTTTAAAATTAGTGGTCCAATTATATGGCTATACCTTCTGGAGTGTTTTACCAAAATGACCTGCAATAATGTCTAGCAGACTCTGGTGTGAATGCCTGATGTGCATCTACATGTGTGAGAGAAAAACTGAGAGAGAGAGAGAAAGAGAGAGAGAGAGCGAGAGAGAGAGAGATTTATGGACAATAAATGTTGGATGGCTTATGGTGGGCCATGGCAAAGAGCTTACATAGCCATCCCTGGAGGCCAGGGGAAGCAAAACATATGTAAGACAACTTTCTTCAAGCTTTAAGAGAAATATTCTCATACATGTGTACTGTTATCTTTCCAATCAAATCTTAATCTTAAAATCTTCTGATCTAAACTATAGATCAGAGTCTGAACATGCAACCGTATGCCCCCACAAAAATAGAACACACATTTCATCTTCCTGCACATACTGCATTCATTGGACCAGTGTCAACAAGAACAGGATAAAGAAAAGTGGAAATATAAGAGACAAGGGCAAAAATGGATATCATACAATATCCAAGTGCAGAGACATCACTGAACCAAGCAATAAATCTTAGCGCAAATTCAGAAGGCTGGTGGCTATTCGAGCTTTGCCGGCGTTTGGAGGACGGTCGTGGTATGCTGTCAGAATTGATAGAACGCTGGCTGGTTAATTTGACAGCCGTTTATCCCCAAATAGTATAAAAATTCAATCTAGAAGTCGTAAAAGTGGAGTGGGGTAAGGATCTGGGGCTATCGGCCTGGTGTGTGCACTAGCTAATTAAAAAGCCATCTCATCATACCCTCCATGTTGCCCTTGGCATGGTCTCCTGGTGATATTTGTGTGTCTGTATGTGTGCGTGCCTGTCTATCTGTGTGCATGTGTACATGTAGTTTGAGTATGGGCAAGAGAGGCCAAAGGGAAAGTGAATACAGAGACATAATGAGTATATGACAGTGTGTGTGTGTGTGTGTGTGTGTGTGTGTGTGTGTGTGTCTCACCATATCCTCCTCCGTGCCCTTGACTTTGTAAGTTCTCCAGGTCTTCCCATCGTCACTGGAGGCTACTTTGTAAGACTTGACGTACTCAGGGCTGCCGATGCGCTTTGCACCCTGGGTAATTAGGCCTGTGACCCTCATTCTCCTCTGCAGGTTTATCTGCGGAAGGAATTATGTACATGTTTATTAAGAGAAATGAAGCATTATTGTGGATCCTAAATGCGCGTGTGCAAGGAACTACTGTTGCCTTATGATTCTGTTGCCTTATGATATAAAGTCAAAAGGAAACACCCACTGCCTTGTATCTTTTTATGTCGGAGCCATCCATCTTATTCACAAAGTCAGGGATTGAACGGAACATTTAATCAATCCTCTTGCTCTGGATCCAGACTGTCAGCGTGCTGCCGTTGTAAAGCGCCTCAACGCGCCAGGGGCAAAGGCAAGAAGTGAGAAAGGCAAGTGATGAATGCTCAGATACACCCTGCTCTGTACACACACACACACACACACACACACACACACACACATACACACATCACAATAGCCACTATCTCAGCACCAGAGATGTGTTATGTATGGGTGCACTGGGTTTCACAAAGCATTCGTAAAGGCTCGGTTCAAAAGGATCCTTTTACAGCTTTTTCTTTCACAGCCGCTAGTCTGACAGCGGTTTTCCACTCTTAAGAGAATTACAATGTGTGCTTAAAAGGGTTTCATTTGGCGCTGTTGGTTTGGTAGTTTGTTACGTGTGACTGTTTAGGACTGCGAAGTTAAATCGATTTTGACGGCAGTGATTGTTCATGGTTATTGGATCTTTTTTTGTTGTTGTTGTAAATGATAAACAATGTATGGTGTTTTTATATTGCATAGTGCCTTCTCTGTACAATTGCACATCTGAACATCTGTTTTCAGTAATCAGAGGGACAGAGAGCGAAGGGGGGGGGGGGGGGGGTCCTTGTTTGTTTCTGTCATAATGTCATTATTTTTTTAATAGCTCA
>JAODUG010019077.1:0-22102 GCA_027564795.1 Aphredoderus sayanus
TAAATAAATACACTCAGCAATGACAATTGAAAAACACACAAATCATACACAATCAGATGGCGCCGCCGTGTGGCCAAGTACTATATTTCTAAGTACATTACGAGGGTTAAGCTGCCACAGCAGAACTGTACTGTACATTTGTTGAGCAGAGTTGACAGGTTATTTCCTGCACTTTAAAAGGGCTGAGGGACGATGGATTCCTCGACTGAAACGCCACTTCTTATAGCTCCTTTCACATCGCCTCACACAATAAAATGTTATAACACTGATGAAGCAACTTCCCATTTCATTATGTCATGTAAGCTTGCCATAGGTTGCTTTAAAGGTTGACCGTTTAGTTAAGGTCATCGTGATTGTTTTGTTTGTGCTTCTTGGAAAACACAGAAATATGATTCTCCCAGGCTCTTATACTGTGTTGAGTCTCCCCTGGGGTCCTTTAAAACAAATAAATAAATAAAAATGAAATGTTCCCGTTGTATTTCCCTGGAAGCTGCTGAACTCTGTATTCACACTGGGTGTTGGCAGGCATAATTAATGTTCAATGAGGGCTAGCAAAAGGTGGGATGAGATCCCCCATGATGCAACAACAGGTTTAGGTGAAGCTGCAACATTAGGGGTGGGGCACTTTTATCTAGAGCGAATTACAACAATTAAAGAGCAGGTAGGCGTTAGACTAGACATCTTGGTTAAGGATCCTTAAGGATAGCGAAGTCAAGCTTCAGTTTGACTTTGCCACTAGATTCAATCTGGAGAGCAAAACAATTTTTTAAATTCTGTCTAGTAAATCTAGCGTGTGACCAATCAGCATTGTTCTGATAGCTACGGTACATGTGTGGTTTACCTGTGAAATCATGGATGATTTTAAGAAGCTGACTAGTTTTCCTCTATTTCAGCTCAAAGGGGGACCAATGCTTTCAGGAATTCACACTAGTAAAATGTCACTTTTATTTTATGGACTAGTAACTTTTTTACTTGGTCAAGTGAATGACAAATGACGATGCTTAATGTTGAGCCCTGCGCTATACTCTCTATGTGATTCTCAACTTTAGGCTTTCACTTGGAAACAGATCTTTCAAGCAATTTGTTTGTTTGAAGCAATGCAACATGTACAGTACACCAAAAAAACATGCTAGCTTCATAGTCCGTTATACTGTTAAAGCTGTATACAGTATTGTGATTATGAGGCTACAGTAATTACTAGATACATTCGTTGCAGTAAATGTTTGTATCTTGATGTCTTCCATTGTTTGCTGCTCTTTATTTTCCTTCCCTGTCCTTGATGGTCTTTGTAAACAACTTCACTGCTACTTTCAAGGTTCTATCGTCATTGAAATGCGTACGTGTGTGCGTATTTGCATCACGGTGTGCATACGTGTGTTGTGGTGGTAAGATGGTGTGCTCGAAGGCCTGTGGCATGCATAACAACATGTGTGGGTTGAAATTAGAAATTGAGATTCCAGGATTTGGCTGCAGCAGCACGGCTATATACCTCCCATGTCACTTTATCCCTCTGCAGATACTTGGTATAAGCAGTTATCAGCCAAACTAGCCTACACCTCCAAATTGTACTGTGGTGTGCTGTGGAAACTTGGCTCCAGCTTCTGGGCCTGATTAAAGCCCGGAGACGTGATGGAGTAGTTGTGTGTCGGAGCTTTCATGTCTATTGCTGTAAGTGGTGGGTTAACCACCTTGCCTTGCTTGAAATGCTATCCTTTGTCTTGGTGCAACCTAGGCTAATTAGTTTGTCTTGCTGAGTAACGTAATCATCATGTAGGACAGTCCAGGGGCATTGCGTAGACTGGTCACTTTTGAGCTAGCATGACACTGGAACAGAAAAGCAAATAAATGATACATTTTTGCTCAAAACATTCAATAATGTAATGAAAAGTCCAGCGTGATTTTTGCTTGGTATACTTTGCAGTTGAGATGAGGTCATAGGCTGTCCATTCCTCTTTAATGCCTTGGGTTTTGCTCATGTGATCTGGGGTCACAGAGACTCAAGATCTGTCACTCCATACAATAGATGGTGGTCAAAGGTCCCTACTTGTCATTGATTGACGAGATTGATTGACAGATGTCTGCAGGGTATAATTGTAATTGGTGGAGAGGCTAGTGTTTTGTGCTGTAACACCACGTGATGCAGAGCAGCAAGACATATAATATACACAGTGAGAGCATGGATGTATTAAGACTGTGAGACAGTGTGAGAGAGAGGTTGTATGGCTGTAAAAGTAACGCAGTCTCCTTTTTAATTACCTTTTTTTTTTTTTTGCATTTACCGCAGGTTTTTTTTACAGCGGTATTGCAGGGTAAGCAATTATACAGCAAGGACTATTCATGTGGTTTTTTCCGTTGGGTTAAGTTTTTATTTGTTTTAAAGGTAGATCAACTGTTGAGGTGCTGGATATAAATAGGCACAAAACATTTAGTTGTGCTTCTATTTGATATCTGAGTTTGGGCTATGTTAGCTCCTCACGACACCATAACCATAGTTTGGGCATTTATTTACTCGGGGTAGGTTATTAATCGATTTAGATAAGGGTGGCATCAAGCCTGCAAATACATTTTTTAGATACTTTAATTCAGATGAACAGGGAAAACAGTACATGGGACGGCACCTCTAAAATGCATCTAGCCTATTTCAAAAAAGAAACACTAACCCACACACATGCAGCACTGCCCTCTCCAAGACAGCAGCACAAATGACCCTAATGCACTCCCACCCTCTTTAAAATCAGAGGTTTCCTTGGTATAACAGATATACAATTTAATTAAATCCATATAGCACAGTTTTGTTTTTAGTTTTTTTTATGGCTAATGTCAAAGTAATGCAACACTTGGTTGTTGCCATGTACCCACTCTGGGGCTTGGGACTGCCATGTGTTGTGATTTTATTCTGAGCATACATTTACATTATGGTGCTCCTTTTGGGGAATAAGCAATATGCTACATAAAGCTGGCATATCTTATTACAAGTTTACCCTATAACAAGTAAGACAATAGTGTGTTTATGTTCAGTGCCAGATTAATTAAGCTGTTGCATTTGTTAGAAGCAGTGGCATTCCCTTTCTGTTGTCCAAAGTTGATATACTGTACCAGTCCTATCAGGAGGCATCATGTTTTGTTTCCTTCTCTATCACGTAAACGAGTGCAGTAAACAGAGGGGAAAAATAATCGTGAGATAATCGTGATCTCAATTCTAAGCAAGTAAATCGAGAATCTCATTTTATCCAGAATCGTGCAGCCCTGCCACAATTACAAGAGATGGGGGAAATAAAGTCCAAGTGAAATTCTACTTTAACAGAATTTTAAAGGGGAATTTACATCTAGATATATAAGTGTCCGTGTGTGCGGGGAGATGGTCCGGCCTGTAAACAACACAAGGTTAGGGTTTCACTTATCAAACTTTGACGAGAACTTGACACATGCCCAGGAGTGTGGCCCCCTCTTTGCATCCTTTAGTGTACATGCAGGCTGCTTCTGTGGGGCTACTGTGTGTGTGTACTGTAATTTCCGTCCATGCATATCTTTCCATCTGTCTTTACTTCTCTTACATCCATCGATTAAATGACAGGAAAGAATTTTCACTTGTGCGCATCCATTGGCCAGTTGTGATACATGCTAACCATATACCTAGTTAGCTATAGCTGGAACAAGAATGGCTAAAAATAGCTAACAGTACAGGGACAGTAGCCAGTCCTATTCTCGCTTCTCCATCACACAAAATGGTTGAGGAGTTTGCATAGAGATCTCTTCCTCTTTTTAGGTTCACCATAATTTGTTTTTGCTCTGTAGGTCATGCCCACTATACTACTGCTCTAAATAAAAAGCCACCTACAGTAAAAAACAGACAGGAGTACATTGTTTAGGCATATAAAATAGTATCTCTCTAACCCCACCATGTCTTTTTTATTTTCTTTTAATTGTGGCATTCTGCTTCACTGCTCTCTTGGATCAATACAGCACAATACATTGGCTCATTTATTGACTCCGTCCTGGGCAGGAGGTGTCTATTCTCTCCTATCTCCGGTGTGAGTGAGCCCCTAATTTGGGTGGTAGGGTTCCCTAATCCCATTAACTCTGGCCACGGCCGTTAAGCAATTTCACCAGATTAGCCTTCTTTAAATCCACACCTCAAAGGGAAATAAAGAGCTGTGGAAATTCCAATGGATATGTCTGAGACCACATATTGTACCGTAGAATGTATGGGTGTATTCCTTTTTAGAAACGGATGCTGAGTGAACACACACACACACACACACACACTAATAACACATTAAACATAATATCAAATTACAGGAATACAATTATTTGTTACTGTACTGCAGTTTGCATGTACACACACATGCAGATGTGTTTGTGCCGCCAAAGCGCCTTATTTATCAGCTAATGCAATTACACGTTTTGAAACAAAGCCTTTTAGTAATTACTCATAACATCCCTGATTATATGTCACCATGCCACCTCTGTTCCTGCTGCTACAGACTCATCTCTGAGGGCTACAGCCATCTGGATAGAACTCCACTACCCACTGGTCCCTTTAGTCACATGCATGGTTTGCAAAAATGTGGTAAACATTAGCATTTTATGTGTGAGGAATGTTGTAGTGCTGTGTGAGTGTTGAGCTCAGACATTGGAGTGTTTGTTATGTGCGCACGCACACATTCCCCCGCTGGTAGCCTTTAGCTACATTTGGTTCGGGGGACAAATTGGGTCTTTCTTTCCAGTTCTCCCTCTCAATACAGTTGTTTGACATATGTGTTTTAGCCAAGTTAAATTGTTTATACCGCATTTCTCCACACCGGAGAGAACCCCAAGTTTCCACCACTGAGAGGAACATAAGCTCACACATGCTCAATGTCCAGGTTTGTACATTTTATGTGTGCACTGTGTATTTATGCAAGTCAACTTCTGGAAGTCAGTGTAAGCCTGATGAACACACACACACACACACACACACACAAACACACACTTGTATGCACTGTAATAAGGAGACTATTAACTGGAGTTACTGTTAGCAGTACCTGGGTTTGGAAGGGTGAGTTCTAACAAATTAAAGGGATGACATGATACTAGAGAGTGCTACAGATGGCATATTGTAAGTGCAATGTTCCACTTGTAAAAGGAAATCTAACTGTAGCAAACATTTAATAATAAATGCTTTATCAGGGTACCCATACAACATACTGTAAAGAGTATCTAAATGTATGCTAACTCTTCAGTCATGAGCATTATACTGTATG
Organism: Aphredoderus sayanus; assembly: GCA_027564795.1. Classification (NCBI taxonomy): domain Eukaryota; kingdom Metazoa; phylum Chordata; class Actinopteri; order Percopsiformes; family Aphredoderidae; genus Aphredoderus; species Aphredoderus sayanus. The sequence goes on from JAODUG010019077.1 coordinate 5,244, forward strand.
TAATATAATCTAAATAAGTATTGGAATGGATAGCCAGAATAAAAAAATGGCATCTTAATTAACATACAATTACAAAATAATTATAGCTACTTAATTTGAAGTTCAGGTTTTGGCAGTAATCTAAGATTTAGATCAAATTTTGCTTGTGAAGAACACGCATTATCTTTAATTGCTTCAGATATTAGCAGCAGTTGCCTGAAAACCAATTACGTTGTGACATATGCGAAACATACTACCACACTGTCTGTCTTGTGTGGGTGTGTGAATGAATGCTTGTGTGTGCTGTATGTTGAGTCAGTGTGAAATAGTACTGGGACACCAAACAGTTAACTGTATAGTTTTTTATAGGATAATCTAACATAGTCTATACTGTATTCTCCTTGAAATCTTGATATCATACATTTTAAAACAAGGGTACAGATCCAAATTTTGTGTGGATCCTAACATTGTTCCACTCCCAATATAGCATTACCTGTCCATACAGCCCAGACTCTATGTAAGACTCTATGCTTTATGACAAATGGAGGCAGCAACAGTACATGAGCAGGCATAAATCATTGTGGGCTAATATTTTGCTGAGCTTTTAATCCAAACCCCTTCTCTGGTGATGTTGCTCTTTTATTAATGAGTGAGATTATATTATAGTGTACTGTACACCCCAACTGGCACAGCTCCGCAGCATGTCATGGAGGCCTATAGCATACATGCATGCATTTGTACAGTATCATAAAGTGGGTTTTGAGTTTTGCCTTAAATGATACTTCTCAATTACATAGTGCCCATACTAACGTTTTACACCAGACATATGTACAGTACCAGCACAAACTGTGCAGGAAATCCATATGTCTGTAAGGGGAGGCTTAGCAAACTGTGTGCGCTTGTGAGTATAGCAATGTAGGTGAGTAGAGAGGAGTGCTAGCCATTTAGCAGTCACCACTTAGGCGTTTCAACCTAAATCGAGGAGTATCGCTTTAAGAGATAATATTTGTGTACTATCATACTCTAATGGAAATATGCATTATACTGTACACACAAACACACAAGAGGATCTGTTGTAGCCAGGATTAACATTAGATTAGGATTATGATATTGGATATGGTCATTACACTGATTAAAATGATGATGATATGAGTTCATGGTCATGTTTATTACAGGGTCTGTGACTTTAGCGTCATCGGGGTAAATGGTTTTCAACAATGTATGAAAAACATTTTAAGCAGCTAAACAAGGAAGTGGATTACTGCTGAGCTAAGCACAAAAAGAGATTTGATATCAGTGTGGCGTGAGTTCATCGGGATTCCTCAATAGACTCACACCACTTGTTTAACCAAAGCCTGTCACGCTGTCTGCCAGCTGGGACTATGGTGGGGTGGGGGGGTATTAATGGGACAAAGATAACAGCCAACAAAGACTGGGAATGAACAATAGCGGGGAAGCGAAGATGTGCAAACCGCCACGCAGACAGTTTGACACTGAGAGGGGTAGACAGACCGACACGGTGCCAATGAAAGGAGAGGAAAAAGCTTCTCAAACAATTGGCAGGGAGAAACAGGCAGTTGGGTAGACAGAACGGGAGTCAGCAATAGAGTCAGCTTGTTTTTCTGGCTGTCACAGACGTCCACGCTGGTTTCTTCCTTTGCAGACGAGGAGGCATGTAGATGTAAAATGTCAAAGTCACTGACGTGTGTGGGCAGCATCAGTCGTCATGTCAACCATGTCAGGGAGAGTGACACCCCCCATCCCTCTCCTATAGACCAGCGGTCATGGTTCAGCTGTGGCATTGTGCCAGACATGATGAAAGCCCTAAAGTAAACATTAACCATACCATTGCATCATTATAGCATTGGCACGTGGGCCTGTCTGTACACATTTATTGGTAGTCAATTCAAAGACCTTTATTGACATGGTCTTAGTTTAGGGCTCACGACACCCTTAAAACATAAGGCCAAAACATCTGCAATAAAAACTACAATAAAAGTATGATGGTTACATGTAAGCTCCATCATTCTCTTTACCTTGCCTTACTAACAATGCCCCCTCTCTCTCTCTGAAAACAGTGTGCTGTTTTGTCGTTCACAAACGCTGCCATGAGTTTGTCACCTTTTCCTGCCCCGGAGCTGACAAGGGTCCTGACACAGATGTAAGTAGTAAATACTATGCAAAATAAATGCTATTTTATTTATCTGGTTTAATTGTACATTATGAAATATTCACGGCCACATATTGCTGCCTTGTATGAGTGAGACCAGTTTCATTTGATTTTACTGTTCAGTCTGAAAACTCTCCATTCTAAATCGTTAGCTATTGGCACTGCCTTTACGTCTGTCAGATCTATAGCAGGCAAGTAGACCACCTTCAGCTAATAAGAACAACAAATGATGATGTCATTGTGATTTTTGAATATGATTGAATAAATGAGAATCACAACCAAATTTTGGGGATTTTCTGAGCACAGGCACTTACTGTACTGTAATTGCTGCCGGTACCAATTGAACTATCAACCTGGGCTCTGATTTGCCCGTTGTTCTGTAACCATCGGTATTTGAATTGAGAGGTCCCATGGCAAAACCAGGACGGTGTCAGCAGGCTTGCAGCATTCTAACTGATTTGGTAATAAACTGGTGTCTCTTTTATGCTTGTGTGATCCACCGCTTCTACTACAGCTAGTACATACTGTACGCTTTGTATGCACACACACACACACACACATACACATTCGCGTGCACACACAGATACGCACACACACACATACATTCCGTTCTCTTTGATTACTATTATTATAGTCTCCATCGTGGCCATTACACACACACTCTTAAATGTTAAGCAGTTTGTTTAATGACACCATTAAAGGTGTGTGTTGCTGTCTACTCTAACAGACATCAATCAACTCTACTTTCTGATGTGCTCAGAGTGGGAATTAGATCCTCCCTAATAGATAAGGCGTGTGTGTGTATTTCTCCATCTCCGTCTTACTCTCTCTCTCTCTCACCTACACATTTTGTCCTATCAAGATCCTTCCTGGTACCCTTCCTCTATAAATGCACACACAAAGGACCAATTAGACATTGTCATGCCAGTTCTCCGACTCCAATTCAAAGACCTGCTAGCAAATGCTCCGTCTAAGCCAATTAGGAATCTGATGTGCGCTTTGGTTTTACAGAAACAAGTACTGCAAATGCTCAGTTAGTCAATGACTCAGCAGTCTGTTCCACTTGATTAACTACAGTGCCACAATTCATGTTGTGTAACTATTCTTTTTTTTCCCCCCCAAGTACACAATCTCGTTTATCAGGCATAATTGACACTATCGGTGTATTGCTTCTTCCTGTTTTTGTCTGGCACGTCTGTCTGTGTCTGTCAACTAAATGAAATGATGAATGAATGAGAACTATCTCTTTAAATGCAAGTGGCTCATTTTAAAAGGCAGGATGTGTGCAGTGCCCTCTCTATTCTGGAGGCTCTTGTATTACTTAACTCCCAGGTGCGCTGGACGAGGGTGACTTGCCCTTTCTACCTCTTCATCCATCTATTCCTCTGTCAACCTCCATCAACCCATCGCTCCATATGCTCTTCCATCACTATATTTAGGTGAGATAGATAGATAGATAGATAGATAGATAGATAGATAGATAGATAGATATCCCTGTTACCCATTCAGTGTAGTGTGATGCGTAGGTAGTGCCCACACTGCTCTATTATCACTCAAGGATCATTCTCTGACTGGAACCAGTGAATGAAGGTGACTCACTAATAAACAGTAATGTGGCTTCACTCTCAGGCTGTATGCAGCACATCAAAGAATGGTCAACCAACACAGCTCCTGAACACCAACTACTGTAGTGCCGGGCCAAGCCCTAGCCAAATAGTTGGTTAAAATTGAAAAACATTGAAGCATTTCTATGTATTGTAAATGTACTAATAATGGTAGTAAATGTAATTTATATAGCACATTTCTTACACGATTTGCAGCTTAAAGTGCTTTAAAGTGAAAAGGTAACATACACAGAGGGCTTCACAAGGAAACTAGAATACATTGTGCATGATATCCTTCTCTACTTTATAGCTGATTGAATTCATATCTTAAGGTTTTTTCTCTAGGTGTTTTTAATGTTTTTCTATCCTGGTCTCTCTTTTTTATACAAGCCGGATGTTGAATTGGATCTTTAGTGTCATTTGAGAATATTGAGGTAACTTTTCGGTTATTGAAGCGAGAAAATAGTAATATAGGATTTATTATATATATTATATGTTTTTATTTATTTTTATTTTTTAGGTATCTACAGTAAGAACATTTAGTTAATATATAAATGTGTGAATTTTGGTGTTGAGGTGTCAACATACAGTAGCATGAGGTTTTCTAATGTTTTAATGTGTGTGGTTACAGTATAAATGCTCACCCACATACCAGTTGTTGAAAATCATGAACAATGGTAATACATTCTATTGTCCCTTAGCCACATGGCTGATTCCACTGTTGCCAAGGACATTGAGGAACACTGATGGCACGATGGCAAGAGAATAGGGAAATGTTATCAATTAAATTGTGTGGTATTTAGTGTTAGTTTTCTGCATGTTTTCATTCTATTGTGTTGTGTTTTTTTATAGACCATGACGTTATACTTCACTCACAAGCATCTCTAAAATGCTGAACTTCTGTATTCTACTTCTGTATTATTCTCTTTTGCAGTATTGTACCATACCTGCCAAATGTCCAAGATATCCTCTTGTACAGTATGTGAAAAGGGGACTGACAAGAGATTCAGAGGACTAGAGACAGTTCTGAATGTTTTTGCAAGATGTGACTGTTAAAGAAATCAGAATATATTGTTTCCATGTTCTCCTCATGTAGCTGTTTGTGGATCTGACATCTGATGGACATTGTCCATCTCTTCTATTTGAGCACTAATGGAGTGCCCACACTGCTCTATTATCACTCAAGGATCATTCTCTGTATGAAGATGATTTGCCATTGGTTAATCACCTTTTTCTCTCCCACAGCTTTTCTGTTCAGCAGTTTTGAATCAATTTAAGAGACTTTTCTGTAACATGATTTTACATCAGTTTAATTTTGAGAAATTTAAACTGATGAATCACAGATTTTCTCCTTGGCCATTTTCTAATGTAGATAAGATAATAAAAATTAATATTTAGCTTGAATCACTCGACTTGAGTGTTGCCAAGCTAATTTTTCTGGCTAATTACATGGCTAGTGCCTTAGCAGCATTTAGACTTGCCTCTGGTGTACAGTACATAATAACAGCGCCTCGCACCATTAACCTGCCAGTCTTTGAGCCATTACACTCATAGCAGCTCGGCATTACCCAGCAGCAACAGCTGGTTGAGCTGTAGCATGGCCGCCACTTCCTTGGTGTGTTACACGATGTCACATAACTCTACATCCATGCTGAAGCACAAAGAGAAGATTAACTCTTGGGAGAACCTCACTCTACATATTAAAGGGACTTTAATACACTTTAAAAGATTTGTCTCTGGCATTTGCCTGAGAAAACTTTTTTTGGTTTGAATCTCAGAGAGCTCTGATAGACGTCTCTTCTGGGTGTGCAAATTAATCTATCACACTATGCCTAAATGAAGAACATCTAAATCCAGCAGTGTAAAGAACACAGTTCTTCACACTGTGATCCAGAAAGGGGCACAATGTGGCCACAACATGAGCCCTGTAATGCTTTCATCCTTTTTTTGCTCAATCTACTGTACTGTAGATCCTATTTAGGTTATTTTATTTTATTTTTAGAAATATAGCATACTTATATTATATTAGCATCTAAAAAAAGAGTCTGTAATGCTAACACACGGTGATGCATTTGTGGTGTCTTGTGAATCACCTACCAACTGTAGTGCACACACATGCCTCCATTCTGACCTGTTGCTAAGTACAGAGATGAATGGTGCCTACAGTATTTGACAAGGTTTTCTGGGTGAGCTGGTGGACAAATAAACCTGCAATTTGCTGCTAGATGTGGCTCACAGATGGCAGTTTGTTTTCTACTTGTTGGTTATCCTTTTCCCTCCTCCTCAACCTCTGTGATGTTGTTTTTAAGCATGTATAATATACAGATGTTTAATTGTGATTGTTTTTATAGTGTGAATTGATAATTTTCTTTAATTGCATGTTTATCTTATTTTTGCACTTAAGATATGGTTTACTGAGCTAGCCTAATCTGTTTGCCTTCAGTATAACTGAAGGCTGTCGAGATTAATTTGAATACCAACTGTCTGTGTTACAGACAGAAAAACTTTACAGTACCGGTATGTATGGATCCATTTTGAGGTTAGGGTTGGGTTTCTTTCTGCGATTTAGAGCTTAAGAGGTATATTTCACTTTTCAGATGTTATGATGATAAATATTGAGAAGCTAGCAAGTCAGCCTGCAAACATTCTTATTGAGGCAAGGTTAGTAAAATCAGTTTCCTCTGAAAGTAGAAAGTGAAATGCAAATGTTTACCTCATAAAACTGGCATCTAGTGGCAAGTTAATGTACCTAGTTTGCCTATCGGATTTACATACAGGTATGCACACGTAATGTAAAAGCATGTTGTATTTTTGCTTTTGTTTTTCTCCATTGTGTTGGTACACAGGGAGTCAGGGATAGCCTGTGGATGTCTTCTGCCCACTCGCCTGGCAGGGGCGCAAGTCTATGACTGTGGGTGGTGGGCACACCAAATTCACAAGAGACTACAAATGGCTCGTTTTGTTTGTTCTGTATTTTGTTCAAAGTGGCTAATTTCTCACATAACTACTTTTATTTTTAGATGAGAACCATTCTGGATATTCTGGGCCTATACCCAAAAAAAAGACTGAGCAAATTCTTCTTGGCGAATAGAACTACTAATTTTACCCATTGTTTTGGCTTGCGTTTCATTGTGTAGATTTACATTATGTACTGTAGATGTTCATCATAAAACTGGGATGTTCAAAATCAGAGCAAACTGTATATATGTTTTAACACTAACTGACTTCCAAATGATATAAAAAATGGGTGGGGGGACTGACAATTACATGAAAGATGTCCAACTTCCTTCGACACAGTTGTTCTGCATGTTTTTATGAACAAAACACATTTAGTAGTTATGTAACACCATTTGTGTGTGCTGTTCGTATAGGTTACAACGTGTCTGCATGTTCTTAACAGCATGCACTATGAGTGGTTTTATAATGGCCTCCTTTCTGCTTGTTAACAGTAGGGCTCATTAAAAACCACTAGCACCCCAACAATGACAAAGCGTTGTGTGTAGAACCATGAAAAACCTGGAGAGGAGCTGTAACAAAGCAGGAGGAATTCAAAATGGAGCAATTAAAAAGTAAATTCAGTAGCTAGCTAGAGTAGGACAACAAGGGTAAGGTTCTCTGAGCATTAATACAATTATGGAATCAGGACAGATATTATATTATAAGGCAGTGTGTGCAACACTCCATGGAGCAGTGCAATAGCAATGGACACTGACATATACTAGATCTTATTTCAACCCACACTGTATAGTCACTATATATCATAATAGCGGTATGTTTGATGATGTTTCCTTTCTCTCTCTCTAATTAGGCCCAAGATATTTTAAACCTAGTGTGGCCAATGCATTTCTTATGAAGGATAATTATGGCACTACTATCTCCCAGATAAACACCGATAGTTCATCTTGGGTATAAGTGTTTATCTAGCTTATCAACATGCTCAGCATGCCAATTATATTAGGGATCCTCATGAAATGTTAATTAATGGCAGTGGATGGGGTTTCGTTTTCTCACTCTAATAAGCGTGAATGTTAAGCAGCGCCCACTACTTAGCTGTTTTTACAGTTCAGAGGAAAGTCTGATAAAACTGGAAGCTGCTTGAAAGAGAGAGAGATGAGAGAAAGATGGACATGAAAGAGCTTTAGAGAAAGTTAATAGTATAAGGTGAAACACCAACTTCTAAATGTAGACGTCAGAATTAGGCTTTAACACTTTAATTTCATTGAATTGACTTTCTATTATACATTGTCTCTCTATGCTTAGAACTGGACTTGTCCCAACTTGACTGACTTGGTGACATATCTGCATGTTTCCAGAGATGTAGCCTATTGGATGGATGTGTGTGCGCATTAGCGTCAGATGATTTGGGAGGAGGAATGGCTTTCTCAGAGCAATTTCTAAAAACTGCAGGAGATGTTGGAAAATATCTTTAGACAGTTACTGTAGGCAGTTCAGGAGAAGGAATGTTTGATAGGATGAGAGAAAATAATGATCCCGAACTGAAGTAGGAAAATAGAAAGTACCAGTATGTTACAGTGTGCCAAGGGGCCCTCCTCGGTGCCACGGGGGGAAAAAGTATAGCAAAGAAACATTTGAGGCGGCTGGAGGGCTTTTTCACACACACACACACATACACAGAGAGAGGGAGAGAGAGGGAGAGAGAGAGGAAGGGAGAGAGAGAGAGACTGAAAGGTCAGTGCCTGCCGGGGGTGTACTGAACAGGAGGAGGAGATGTAGGTGGGTCAGTGGAGGTGCTAATTAGCTTAGCTTGCTAGATGAGCCGTGCTGCTATGCTAGTACTGCACTCTAGGACCAATGGGGTGTGCATGTGCCTGCCTACCTCCTGCTTGCCCGTGTGGTGCGTGTGCATGTGTGGGCGACCTGCCGCTCTCTCTGCCCCTTGCATCTGCTCTATCTGCTTGTACACACAGGGAGCATTTGGTCTCTCATAACACCACGCTTTACTCTCTTTTCAGCCAAGAGCCCAACTGAAATGTGCGTGTAGAGTACTGTACCGTGCTGCTCAGTGTTTACTAGTATCCTGTAATCGCTATTTCTTCAACAGTGCCCTGCAGGTGTGATGTAACTAGGGATGTGCATTTGGGTCATTTTGACAGCTCGAGAACTCAACAGAGAAAATGAGCAAGTACTCAAGCACTCGTATTCCATGGAGATGGGGTTTAATATTGGAACGTGCTCATAAGATGGTTAAGAACTGTATATTTTGTCTAGGTCTGTCTAGGTAACAGTCTGTGTTGTTACATGTCCCAGTACAGCTTTTAACCATTTTCACAACTAATTTAATTGAAAGTTAACGACGTTGTTGACGACTGTGATGGCGGATACAAACATATCGGCCTTCTGATTGGTCAGACTGCCTGTCAGTCAAAACTACAGGGTTGTTGAGTTGTTTGGTACAGGACATTGATTGGCGTAAAATGATGAATAATGTTGGTTAGCCTTGTTGCAAGATGAATTTCTTCAGTTAACATCCATTCAGGCATTTATTGTGTTGTCATCATGATCTGTTATCATGACCAATCATTGCTGTCGCTAGCGAGTATTTCAGTACTTATGCCCATCCCTAGATGTAACTATTCCAATTACATTTTTTGGTTAAAGCAAAAAGCTCACTTAGATCTTAGGTGACAGAGGTTTGGATAAGAGAGGTAAATGAGATACTGCTTATCACAGATATTTGGTTGAGTCACCCCACACATCAGCTTCATAATTAATGTTTTGATATTTTGGCATTACAAGTACCTGCTAAACACCTACTGGTCAGCACACTGAATTTCAACTTTCTTTTACAGTATATATAAAACAGAATTTGTTCTTCAAATTGGTTAAGTTACCCTAACTCTGTTATACATCTGGTGAAATAAAATGGTATGTATTCAAGTGAAGTAATGCATGTTTTGTCTCAATGTAACAAAGTGAATTTGAACAACATCATGTTTACAGTGGTAGGCTCATACATCTTTCACAATTTAACCAACTACATTTGTTATTTGTGTAGGCTAAAAGGACTATTCACCATGTTCAGCTGAAAGTTTGCGACAAAAAAGAAAAAGGAGGTCAGACATCCAACTTGATCAGCAGTTCTGAAAAATAACTAGACTCAGTACATCTTCTTTAATATGCTACCACAGAACTGCTATCATGTGATACTTAACCTCTGCTGAAGTCACAAAACAGGTTTGCCTTTATCTCAGCTGTAGCTGTTATTTTTGTTATTTTATTGGTGAGATCATGAAGTCTGAATGCGTGCACGCGTGCGTGTGTGCGTCTACAAATACCTTGGATTGGATGCAGTCAGGTACACACACACACACACACACACACACACACACAGATGCCCCAGAAATGTCGGTCTAAATCAGTATAGCGTTTGTCTTTTTCGCTGCTACTGAAGAAACCAGGAGTTGCTGGATCCTCTGAAGTTTGGCCTGTTGCTGGATCCTTTGACATGTTTACTGCTCTCTAGAATACTTTTGTTGTGACCCATTCCCTCAGAATAACTCAAATTCCCCTCCGTGTATTGCTACTGTATTTATCTTCAAAGCTATAATATTATATTTCGATCTTCAATGACTTCAAAGACAATGTTTCAACTTGTGTGACATACCTTACTGTGACCATATGGTAGGCTGACATCTGTAATCCATAATTGATCATTTAATTTGTCAGGATACTGTACCAAGCAGCCTGGTTACACCCAATAACCTTTCCAGTCTGCGCTTATTCCGCCAGGTGAAGTAGAGCCTGCCACCCACTTGTCTCTCAAAAAGAGGTATTGAATTGCATGGCCCTTAAGCAGCACAAAAGAGGCTTTTGTCTCCGTAGTTTAGAAACCTTGTTTTCTAATCCTCCCCAGATACATAAGCTGTCAGCGTTGAATGCAATCACTTAATGAAAATGAGTTCATTAGGTGCCTAAAGACGAATGAGAGTGTCGGGTCGCACTCCTCACGGTGTGAAGGGAAGACATGCTGAGTCAGAAACCATCTGTCACAACAGGAGGAAGACCTGAAGTGGTCTGCTGGGAGCTCTGGAGATGTACTGTAAACACCCTCTAGCCACCCCCCGGAGACCAACCTGATTCAAGAGCTTACATTTTGGTTGAGAACATCTTATTACAGTGCATAACTTTCTAAAGTTAATAGAGGTGTCTTTCAGGCATAATGCGCTCAGTGAACCCTGCCAGAGAAATTACATTATAGATACCTCAAGGGAATTTGGTAAGCTATGTTGAATGGTATTTTTTTTCCCCCATTCATTCCAGCGACATTTTGATGGCTGCATCATTAAATCGCTGGCATTTTATGGCATTTTACGGAGATACAAACAGACCAAAGTGGAACAGAGGTGTACACAATAAGATGACTCACTAATAACAAAAGATTAGGACTGGATTTCAAGAACACACTAATTAAACAGAATATATATTGCTTCTTGTGTTGCCAGCTCAATAGGTAATTTGTCTGGAAGTGTGTGTACATTTTTATTATATCATCATCATCGCTAAATATACTCACAATGCTTGCCCCCCACTACCACCACACACACACACAATCTCTTTTTGTCACTCCAGTCCTCTGTTTTTCTTTATCTTTTTCTGATTCTCTAGCACTTTTTGTCCTTGTTAATTCAGTTAAAAAACAAACATAACAACTGACAGGGCTTCCTTGTTTTGTTTTTGAACAAGCATTCTCAGTCCATATAACATGCACATAATAGCCCATAACATTTCTGGTGCTGTCTTAATCTGTAAGAGGAATCGAGGGAAATATATTTGCTCAGGTCACAAACCCATTCAACACAAAGTATGTCAGTCAGTGAAACTTGACGTTGTTAACAGTGCATGCACAATAACGATGACATAGGTTTTGTAAATTGAAAAAATATTTGTTTGCGTTTGCTTGTATGCCATATTGTACAACTCTTTGATTGATAATACGATAATTTGTATTAATGGAGGGTCGTGGTTAAGCCAGGATATTTGACACATTTGATACAAAATGAAAGTCCTCCATCTGAATTCCTCAGGTGGAGGTGGGTGTTTGTAAAGTGTTGTGTGTGTGTGTGCTTTTCTCACTTCTGCCTGTCTATTGGAATGCATACAGTACACGCCTTGTGTGCATGCGTGCGTGCAATGCATGTATGTTTCTTTTCCTTCTGTGTGTGTGTGTGTGTAGACAGGCGGGCACACTGTGTGTGTCTGAGGGCAGACGGCAGACAGGGAGCTGACCTATTCCTGCGACTGGAGGAGGAGGCAGCTTAGTGTTTAATGTCACCACCAGGGTGGGTGGACTATAGGAGGGGTGGGGGAGCGGTGACGCTACATGTAATGCTGAGATGTTGTCATTTGGTTAATCTAGAGTAAAACTGACCTGCAGTACAAGGTATCTGCGTATTTGTAATGGGCTTCCCATTTTCCCTTTTTAAAGTGATATTTAATTTCAATTTTATGTTGTTCAGTACATCGCAAATCAAAACCATTTTTTTTTTTTTTATATGATTATTTTCATTTTAAAAGTCAACAATGTTTGTTCTCTCTTTTTCTCATTCGACCTCACACTTTCACCCTCCCCTCCAACACACGGGGCAGGAAACCTTCAGGACCTTCTCTTCACCAGGTCCTGCTTGGCCAACCATCTCCCAGTGTCTGACCATCACTTCATCTCATTCTCCCTCCCCCTGAATACTCTCTCTGCCCTCACCGCTCCTTCTCGCACCCTAAAGACCCTCTCCCCCTCCTCTCTCTCCTCGGTCGCCCTCTCCCTACTACCTTCAATTGAAGAATACTCTGTCATGTCCACAGACACTGCAGCCTCCACTCTAATATCTACTCTGACCTCCTCTCTTGACACCCTTTGTCCACTCACTAGTAGACCAGTGCAATCGTCTCCACCTACCCCTTGGCTCTCTGAGCCTCTAAAAGCCTGGAGGACAGAGCTTAGAGCAATGGAATGGCATGAAGCCCTGTAATTTCTGCTCATGGATTCTGCTATCACTGCTATGCCGATGACACCCAACTCTACCTATCCTTCCCTCCATCTGACTCACGGATCTTGACCCGGAACTCTGACTGCCTCGCTGATATCAGCACCTAGATGTCTACACATCACCTCAAACTCAACCTCAAAGACAATCCTCAAGTGGATCTGTCCATCACCCTTGAGAACACCACGGTGTCCTCCTCCCCTACTGTAAGGAGTCTCAGAGTCATCCTGGACCAGAAACTATCCTGCGCAGCAAACGTCACCGCCACAGCTCGTGCCTGCAGATTCTCACTTTGCAACATCAGAAGAATAAGGCCGTACCTCACAAGGTGGTGGAACGAGCTTTCAGCAAGAGTCAGAACTGCGGAAACACTACCCGTCTTCCTTAAGAGACTCAAGACACATCTCTTCAGAATCCACCTTGGTACCTCGACCAATGACCTCGCCACCTCTTAGCACTCTTATCTCAAAGTGTTAACTTTGAATCCCCTGTTTACTCCTCATGCACTTACCTCATGCTCTCATGCTCTTTCTATATTTATAAAAGAATAATAATAAAACGTACATACTAAGCACTTCATTAGTTAGGCCTTTACCTATTTTGTTTTATATGGTTGATTACGTGGTAGTAGACATGATGACCTACTGAGATTGTTCTATTTAGAATATTGTTTGCTTACAATTGCTGGTGTGTGACCTGTCCAACTATTGACAAATGTACTACATGTAAGTCGCTTTGGATAAAAGCATCTGCCAAATACCGTAAATGTAAATAAGTAGGCTTTAGACTTGAAGTTTGAATTCAACCGTTACTGGGCCAGACACGACCTCATCCAGCACTGAATTGTCAAGTGTGTTGAAATGGAACAGAAAGTGCCTTGTTTTTTTTGTTTTTTCTCTGCCTAGGTACAGTCACGACAAAACAGGCCAATCTATTTCCCATGGTGCCAGAGTGGAGATGCCATGCTGGGGTGTCTGTCTTTTTCTCTCTCTAACAATGCCACCGTGCTTTGTGCTGCACGGCTGGAAATGTCACCCCACAGGTCTTTCTTTCTCATCCTCTACCCTTTCCCTCCCTCCCTCCCTCCCTTCCTTCTTTCTTTCCTTTATTCCTTCAGTCCACTCCTTTTTCTTGAGCCCATCTTGATTCTGTCAATCACGTCTATAAAGGCTAAGAATTGAGTTTTCTGTGTATGCTTTAAGGTGTTTGGATGTGTCTTTACCTTGGTGTGTGGGTGTTTCAGTGCTTGATCGTTTGGCAGAAAGATATTGGGTTTGATGGGGGGGGGGATTGAATGACTCAATCTCTCTCTCTCTCTCTCTCTCTCTCTCTCTCTGTCTCTCTCTCAAACATCCACAATAGCCATCCCACACATAGTCTCCCGTGCTACAACAGGGTGATGCATCATCTTGTGCTATGTGCGATGCATGCAGGCCAAACTTGCAGCACTTGAGTCACCAAGGGTGAACCATGACGCGCTTTGATCCGAGCTGATCGTCTGAGACAGGCCAGCAGGCAGAGACTACACTTTTATGACCTGTTCTGTCTCTATGCGCTTTCTTTTTTACCTGGTGTGAAACTAAGGACTCTGTAATCTGCAGCTGCACTGCATGCTGGGAGATTTGGGAGGTAAAACTAGGGCAGGCACTTCTTAGAAGATATTAGTAGAGATACAAACCGTCAATTACAGTTCATATACCTGTAATAAATACATAAACTGACCTTAAATTATGGCACAAATATGTAATAAACAGAACCGATGACCAGATATAGGAATGTATCCCTGGTAACTCATATGGAACTGCTCTCAGACAAAGTCTGTCTGTGCCTGCCCACAGTTCTTACAAGGAGCTGTCACTGGCTCCAGGACTGAACATGCTGATGCAGGCCTAAATAACTTTCTCTTCTATAGAGGAATCTCAGAAAGGGAGGCTTTCCTAATGGCTCTTATTTAGTAAGAGGAAGAGGAGGTGAAAAATCCCGCAGGATTTGTTACTTCTTGATAATTAACTGCATCGAGCAGTAGGGAACGGGCAGTGCACAAAATCTCTCTCTCTCTATCTATCTCTCTCTATAAATCTCCCTATATCTCTATCTCTATGTCACACGCACACACACACACACACACACACACACACACACACACACAGAGAGACTGTCGCGGTGAATCCCAGCCTCATTGAGCTTGGGGAGTAGGAGGACATCTCTGGAAACACCTCGCACTATCTGCTAATTTTAAACTAATTTAGTTTGTGTGTGTGTGTGTGTGTGTGTGTGTAATTTCCCACTGCCTTCCTCATCTTTTTACTAGAGCCACTCTCTTCCCTGCAGTACTTCCTCGATTCCATGTTGATGTTGCTGTTTGCGGGCAGACAGACCCACATGTACAGGGCACTACCAGGGCCATGCAGTGTCTTAAGTGGTGATACAGGGACCTGCCATTTCTCCTGCTCTTCTCTGCCTGATAGTCTATTCCACCTTGCCCCTCTCAGGCCCCTCCCCGTCTACCACTGTGAGCACAGCTGTCCTACAGTGTCGTTACCCCACCACTGATCTCCCTTCGCTTTGGCGGGGACTGTCGGCTCATTTGTCGGTCCCGTCCGACGAGAATAGACCAGCACAAGCCATAGAACTCTGAAATAACTAGAAGCAACAGCTTTAACAAGACACCAATTTGGCCAAATCTAAAATGGCTCCAGTTTACCTAATATATCTCCGCCACACGTGGATAAAAGATCAAAGTTGGACCTACTGTATGCAGCTCTATAATTTACACTTGGGTGGCTTTTATATTGAAATGGGTCTCCAAGACCCTGCTGTGCTCTGCCAGTTAATGGCTTTAGTTGAGACTAGCTGATTATAGACTAGCATATATTAAAAGAAAGATATAATTTCAATGCAACAATGGACAGTGTGATTTCTCTGACATAATTGTAGATGTTCTCCTACTAAATCAAAGTAAAAAATAAAAAAATAGTGGCAAAACATTTTTTGGGCTTTAAAACAACATGGCAGTGAATGAAGAGCGCTCCGCACACAGTGGATTTCAAGGCAGAATAGAGCAGTACTTGCTGCTGCTCTGTCCAATGATCAGTGTGCCATCGTTTAGATAAAATACATTTTTGTAGCGGAAAATAATTCTGTTTTCCAATGCAGGCTTTGTAATTAGTGTGTGTGTGTGTTAATACAGTACAAACAGTAGGCATGTGTTGTGCCACCTCATGAGGTTGTGTAGTCAAATATATTTAAAGGTATTAGTCAAATACACAGACAGGGCCGCAGCAAGGAACGCCGATGAAATGCTTGCTAATAATGCTTGACTCTGCACACACAAGACAACCAACAACAAAAAAAGTAAGAAATCACAGAAATGCCATTATTAAAATGGAAAATATCCAGTTATACAGTATGTGAAGTAAATAAATGAATGAGGCGACTGAGTGTTAAAAAGGGAGGGGAATTCACCATGATGGTGTACATCTTTCCAAGGGTATGCCTTAATAATCAAGGAAGGGAGAAACAGGCTGTACTGTGTGCTAGACTGTGATGTAAAAGACTGTGTGCTGTTAATCGTTTGGAGCAGTTGCATTCTAGCATGTGGAGGCCAGAGGTTACACTATAATAGCCTCCTGGCTTGAGCCGCTCAACTGATATCATGGTTTGTGATTGGTAGCCATCTCTTCTAAGAGGATGTATGCAGCAGTCCTCCATGGATGTCCCCATGCCTCTAACACCCCCCCCCCCGGGATTAGCAGCCCGCTGACAGGCCAGCTGTCAGCAGCCAACCCCCTCCTTAAGGCAGTGCCCCAGCCCAAATTATGTGGCTGGTATGTGGCCAGGACTACAGTCACCCAGTGAAGGACACTAGATGCAGAATGCTATTGTATTGCATGTTGCAGGACTTGCTTAAAGTAAGTGAGACTGAGACACACAACACAGAGGCTTTGGTTATGTAATTGCAGAGACTTTTTGGGTAACCACACACACTGTGTGTGTGTGTGTGTGTGTGTGTACATATATGTATGTATGTATGTATATATATATATATATATATATATATATATATATATGTATATGTATATATATGTATATGTATATATATGT
>JAODUG010019086.1:9556-22101 GCA_027564795.1 Aphredoderus sayanus
CTGCATCCCTGCATTGCAACACTCAGAGCCCCAGCAGTTCACACAACAGACACTCACAACAGAGCTTCATCTGTGTTGGCCAACATGTTTGTATAACACCCGCACTACCCTGACACACACACACACACACACACACACACACACGTCTCCCACAGAGAGGCGGAGGAGCACCGGGCCGCACGGCCGGCCGAGGGGCTGAGCCCCGCCAGGTGACCCCATGTGTTCAGCGCATGCCACGCTGCTTTACCGGGTTATCTCCTGTTGGGGAGCACTTCAGTTCCTTTGGCCACATCTCTGTTAATCTGCTCTCTCTCTCTCTCTTTTCTACACACAGTAAGTCAGACTGCCAGGGGATGCTGGCAGGTGCCAGTGCTGGAGACAGGGAGAGGCAGTGACAGAGAGAGATAGATAGAGTAAGAGAGAGAGAGACAGAGAGAGAGGCAGAGACATAGAGAGAGAGACAGAGATACAGAGAGACAGAGAGATACAGAGAGACAGAGAGAGATAGAGAGAGACAGAGAGAGAGAGAGAGAGAGATACAGAGAGATAGAGAGAGACAGAGAGATACAGAGAGACAGGGAGAGATAGAGAGAGACAGAGAGAGAGGGAGAGAGACAGGGAGAGATAGAGAGAGACAGAGAGAGAGGGAGGGAGACTGGGCAGCTCTGGCAACAGAGGCGTGTGTGTGTCCCGGGAGCTGAGGCAGGGTCGGAGACACTGAGAAGGAGAGGAGGCGGAGCGGGGGCTGCGGAGTTAAGCCCCTAATCACAGCCTGCTCTGCATGAGCAACTTAAAGTCACTACCTTCTACTCTTCAGCCAAAGGGAGGGAGAACACACTGCTGCTTAGCTCCGGAACCCAGAGCTGCTTTGCTTTACTTGATTACGTGGTGTGCACACACTCAGTAGGCACGTGCACAAATGTAGCAGTACACACACACACACTACAAACACACAGGCGTACACACGCACACACACAGGCATTGCAGTGTACCACACACACGCGCACTGCAGTGTACACACGCACGCACACACACACACACACACACACACACAGACATTAGCATTTTCCCGGCGCAGGTCTACTCAATGCTTAGTGTCCGCTCATGTGAAAACAGGCACTGACTCACTGCTGGGGAGAAACCACTTGTGTGACTGACACGGCAGCCGTGGCCTTTACCTGCCGAGCTCAGCTGCTGTATTTGTCTGTGCTGGGGAGCGGAGGCTGTGCACGGAGGCACCCAGGCTCCCACCGGCCCCAAGCATATTAATTGCCCTGGCTGCGCTCCCCAGCCAGGTGCGCTGCACTTTAAAAGGGAGATTCCACAAGGTCTGTGGGACCCTTTGGGAAAGCCCCGCTACAACCCACCTTCCCCGAGGCCGACCCGAAAAAACACACCGCGCTGCCCCACTGCCAGTGTGCCCCGGTCTGCATGGCTAGCAGACTGTGGCTTGGTGCTGCATGGCCTTAATCTAATGCTGACGTATTGATTTATGCTTGGGTGTCCCACGGCCATTAAGATGATTGCATGATCACTTTATAACACCCTCCCCTGGTGGCCGTGGTAATTTGGCTCTCCCCACTACCCACCTTGCTCGGGAAGACCTGTAACCGCGTTATGGCTGAAAATGTAGTCGGAAATATCATCTTTCCGGCCCTGTAAATTGATTTCATACCATTTTCACTGACTTCCCAACCCTTTTAGCCTGTCTCTCACCTGGCCTGGCTGCTTGATCTATGAGAGGCCCCTACATCCAAAGAGGCCCTATCGATCCACATCCTTCAGCCAGCGTCATGAGTGGTGGATCCTGTGTCATATTGCCATAGTCATAGAATTGTTTGAGTGAGATCATTCTTGAGACTGTGTATTTTTAGCTGTTAGGGCAGGGTAAATGCACTTTGATGATCTTGAATGAGGAAATGGCTGTGTTTAATGGCGCAATGATCTCTTTCAATAGAATTTCAAGAGAAGATTTTGTCACCACTGAGAGTTAATGGGCGCCTAAGTGGTGGAAGTAGCTCAGGTGAAAGCAAACTGCTGCGAGAGAATATGCATGCTGGTATGTGTGGGAAAAGATGGTACATATATGGCCAGTGGTACATATAAACTCTGATGTACTGTACAGTAGACGGAAGCTCTTTTGCGGTCAAAGAAAATAATACAGCAGAGGACATAAATACACTCTGGACAAGAATTCTATCGCAAGTTCACACTTTCACACACACAGACATATAAAGTACACATGTGCACACACACACACACACAAGAAATTGAAAAAGCCATCCACAACATGCAAACCTCACAATAATGTTAGAGAATCGGGGTGCCTCTGCTGGCTACAAACAGTATATTACATTATAAATATACTGTACTGACAATTACAATTGGGTAATTTCAGCAAAGCCATTTATCAAAATGACAATTACAATATTAAGGAGCAGGTAAGTTACAGTAGGCATTTCCTGTAAGGAGGCTTATAGGTATAGGCCATGCTTGTTAGGGGTTGAACACATAATCGTCAATCTTCCTATATCAATCTATATCATTTTAAGTTGATAAGGGGAAATACGTGATTGAAAAATTATTTCACCTCACTGACCTGGAGTACCAACTCTGATAATGTTGCCCCTTGCACTGAAATGATCATGTAAGTAACTAAGCTTGCAGCTGAACCTAGGGCACATTGACAGTGGCAGTGTTACAGTAACTGCTGCTCATTGTATCGTCTTTTTAACCCTCATGATGCCACTAGCTCTTTGTGGCAAATAGAAAGCACTAAACCTAATTTTACAGCTTACACAGACATATGATGTGCACTGCTGGCACGTGTTTGAAACCCGATGACAACAGGAGGGTTAAAAGACACAAAAAAACAAACAAATACATAAATAAATAAATAATAAAGAAATATATACACAGAGCAATGCTAATTAAAATTGCGCCCTCTGGTGACATAATTTGACAAAATTATGAACATCACGAGGGTTAACAGACACCAATGCCAAAACCAGATCATGTGTGTGTATGTCTGGGATGAGAGGATTGTATTCTCCTTTATTTGAGAAAGAAGCACAAAATGTTTATGCTAAATAGAACATTGTTTGACAAATAATTTGCCTAGCAGCTGTTTTTCTCTTTTTTGTTCATTTCAATATTCATGGACCACAGTTGCAGAGACACCTAATCAAATGTAATTATAAGAAAAAAAAGTATGTTGTTAGTCGAGGTGTTAGAGTACTCATATTTTAAGTAAATTTAATGTATTTTTAAATCATGGAATGGCAAAAGCATTTTGAATGCAAAGTAAAAAAAATAAAGAAAATGTGTTTGCCATTTTGGCTCTCACCTTTCTTTCTGTAGATTTGGTGGCAAAGACAGGCAAATGACAAGCAAGTAGTGGACACCAAAATGGAGCCATGGTCCTTCCATCATTCTTGTCAGAGAACCATCCCGGTGTGTTCTCCTCTCCTGAAATAATAAGGTAACAAATCTATTTATTGTTGTTGAGTCAGATCCAGTGTGCAGCCTTCCGATCTACAGTATACTGTATACAGTAGCTTAGACCAGGCAGCTACGTAGTCAACTACAAGCTATATCAAAACCGTCCACAATAATCACAGAAACTGCACAACTTTCAGGTATGAAACATGAATAGTGCTATTAGCATGTGCGTGTTATAATCAGCCAGGAGCTTATTCAGTGTGGTGGGAGCTGATGGCAGGCACTGCCAACACAAGGGCTCAACAGTGATTATGCCTGCTCTTAATCAACTTCAAGTTAGTCCCCCGCAGGAAATATATGCAAACCGCGGGATCTGAGACATAGTAAAATATAGATTTGGTTTGTACACACGCCACCTCGCCTCTCGTAGATGTAAGCTTTGCAACAGGTGTGCCACGGACGAGGCACTGTGCAAATCTGCCAAAATACTCTCATTATGTCATTTTGTAATTGGCAATTTTAACTTAGGGAAAACTAAATTGTGCATGCAATCAAACAGCTTGTTATAATTTACTCCCTGGATCTTTTTGAATATGTCACATTAAAACAGTGGTGTGCCAATTTCTTTCTTAAAAATGTAATCCCCTATCAACTCGTATAAAAAAAAAATCCATTCGAAAGCATTGGAGTAAACGTTTTTTTTCTTTCCCCCACAGCCTTCAAGTTTGTGAGGGGTGATTCATTTATATACTAATTCTATTTTTGGGTGAAGTGATCCTTTAAATTGACTGTAGGTCAATGGAAAGCCAGAATTAGACATGCTGTGGTGGCTGAGAGGTGCGATATGTACAGAACAGTCTGGAATTAAGTCAACAGTACGCCACTGCATTAAAGCAAAGTAATATCATATCACACTCAAAAGTCCCATTATCTCTGAAAAGTGCACACACTGCACGGTTTGTTTGACAAGTAATGCTGTTTACTTGGTACTGTATATAGTATGGCTCACGAAGCGGCCAATTAGAGGTGCCTACACTGACAGAGAGTCTTGGGTTTTCATTGGTCTGTCTTGGCTATACATAAATATAGAAACAGTTTGCTGAGAACTCAGTACTGTTGGTGGTAAAAGCAATTGCTTCCTGGTTGAACTACTGAACTCAAGACCTGAGTGGCATATTCAATGTTCTGTGAGTAACAGCTTCAGAAACTAGCGAAAATAAATAAATACATTAATACATTAAAAAGTCCTCTCAATCACAAACAGAATACAGGTACTGCCTAGACATTGACAGCCTTGCAGTCTGGTGTGTGTGTTTGTGTGTGATTGTCAGGGTTCCTTTTTACTGTACCTAACCTCATTTCTGACTTGAATCCCTTTGATGACCTGGCCCAACTGTAGGTTAGCCCCTCTGCATATGGGTTAAAAAGTAAATGGAAGCCAGTTGATGTGGTGTCCTGTTGAGTTTGAGTTTTTCTGAGCCGGTAGCGCAGTAGCAGTGGAAGCAGGCTAGGGTGGCCAAGTAAACGAGAGTGGCACAGGGGTGTCATACCAGCTCCAACTATTTATCCAGCTATTTGCCTGCTGTTTTTCACCTGCGGCTAGTATTAGCATTTTAACAACGTGCTATTGTGCTCGACAGAAATGCACCTGTTCCCTTTCTAACAGTTGTTTTATACAGTGCACCAAAGTACCACTGCCGCCACGTGATGAAATATTTCTGAAGAAATTAAATGTGGTACTGTACCGGAAAAGGCTTTTACAGATTGTGTTTTTATCTGTTCCAAGTGCCTTAGAATATTATGCTTTAATGTGAATTTTAAAGAACTTTTTAAAAACCAACAGACTAATTAACAGACTAACACCAGACAAATTAAGTTGCCTCGTGAGATCAAGGCAACTTAAGTTCAGGTTGACTTTGCCGCAGGAATCTATATGGAGAGGCATCAATCCTTTCAATTCTGTCCAGTATATCGTAAGGTGTGACCAATCAGCGTCGAACTGGTAGCTACGGGCGTGATGGTTGTGTGTGCAAAAAAACATGTTCTGTGTGTGTTCTGTGTATCTCGTGTGTCAGGTTACAAATGAAGACAACATTAACATTAGTGAAGGTGCATCCTGTATAGACTTAACTTCTCATTTTATTTATAGAATTACGGTCTCATTTTATGTATAAACCTGACAAGCATATGACTTGATTTTAATATGCATGTCTGCTGCCCTACCCAGAAACTGGTATTCTAAATTCTAAATAAAGTATTTTAACCCCACTAAAGTGCATGTGCTCCAAGTGCTCACTCGTGTAAAGGGGAACACCCTTGATGTAATTGTATATGATGTTTTTAGCTAAAATACATTAAGACTGAGGATATACTGTATGTGTGTTTTATCACAAAGCAGTTTTATTAATTGTGTTTTTTTTAAGACCCTGGCCAAAATCTGAGGTTGCTGTCTTTAACTCCATCTTCGGTAGCTTGTTCTCAGAAGCCTTTACTGCTGCTGCTCTGCCTTTACAGTAACTGCCATTAATAGCAGCAATTCATAAACTGAGAGATATAGTACTGTGTTTATCCTGTACTTATTTTTACTTATTTTACTTGTTTAATTATTTGTTTTATCATTATACCTACTACTTTTATTTGGTGAAGTAAACAGCATTATTCCATTATTAATAATACAATTATTATTATTATTAAGATTATTATTTTTATGATATATTATATATTGGCTTGACCTTTGCATTATTACCATACTCTATTGTGTTTTACTAGTGTTTTATAATTACTATTATTGATATTAGAAAAAATATTATTATTATTATAATATCTAAGATGTTTTTTTTTTCTTCAACCCATAGCATCATTTACCTCTATACAATAAGGTAATCTCTTGCACAAGAAAATTAAGCCAAGAAATAGCAAGCCAATCATCTGCAGTGTTGCCTTGAAACAAGGCTGATCACAGCTGAATATAAAACATCATCATTCATATGCAATCATCTCAAGCTGTAAAAATTATTATGTAGCTTAAGAGGGGTGGAAGGTCACCAATAAAATTGTTTAATTAAGGGAATATAGCCAGGAACGGTTTGAGATGGCGAACCTTTCAAAGCGATTTTCCATTGTACCATTTATTGTAAATTATTTAAGTAGCAAACAACATTTTGCACTGGTCTCCCGATACATTTCACTTGCTACAGTAGCAAATAAATGAAATGAAAGGGCTTTTATTTCATAGCAGGATTTCTAAAGAAATAGAGAGAAACATGTGTCTAATAAGAACATTATTTGAACTTAACCTTCAGCCTTTGCAATGTATCGTTAATAAAGAATGATTGCTAACAAATCATGAGAACAAAACCAAACTGAATCAGGCATTAATTAAAGACAGACAGCCCGCCACCTCAACACACATACACACACTGTCTGCATATACAGTAGTAGGACTCTCTAAACAGTTACATTGAATGCTTGATACTGTGTTGCTGTGTGGAGAGGGCTTCAGTCTGCAGAATGATAAACTCATCAATCAACTGCACAACATTCATCAAATGTGGCTGTATATATGGCACTGCAGTTTGAGCACTGCATGTAAAATAAGTCACCATACAGTATATTGAGATGCATAAGATACTGTGTGATCATGTCAATTATTACTTTAACAAACTTGAGCATATACATTAACAGAATATAAATCTATTAGACTATTAAATAAGTCTTACGACCTACTTTTTAGCACAAAATACCACTTATATACTGTATGAGAATGCATTCAATACAATAGGCTTGTATATATAACATTTGTACTCACAATGGTAATTAAAGAGTCTCTATAACTGGTGGGAATGTACGGGGTGAGATTTGGGGTCAATCCCATCTATTTTACTGAGCGTGAGTCATTCTAACTATATAAGGACATCACCAGAGAGGTGAAAAGATTGTGTGATGGAATACTAAGCAGGGGGGATTTAGTTTCTTAGTTTCTCTATTCCAGTCATGCTTGTGTTTCAAGTCTTGGCTGATGAAGATTAATTTGCACAGCGTGGCGCTCTATCAACCCCAGTGACACAAAGGGCAAAGACATAGACTAATTAAATAGACCAGTGCAATTGATATTTCCCTTGAATCAATGTAAGTGTGGGATCTGTTAATTAAATCCATGATAATGTTTACTCATCATAAACATTTTCCATGTTTGAGCACAGCGAGATAATCTTCGCAGTCTGACAGATTAATTTCGAAGGCGAAGGAGAAATCCTCGTGCCGCAGCGCGCAAGCCTCCTTTTGGTTGTTTGCATCAAAAAAACCATCACTTTAAGAAATGCTTTTCCCAGGTACATCATCCAGCACCCTACTGAGCAGTAGGCCTCAGTGAAGGATGCTGTGTTAAACCAGTGATACACTTCCTGTAATGTCATCTCAGCAGATGCAAATACCACCATAGCAAATAGTCACCATAGCAACCAACGAAACATGTTTCGGTCTGACAAGAGAGCACAGCCTCTACAGTTCTCGCTGGCAGTGGGGGTTGGGGGGTGATGGTGGTGTCAGGGGGGTGGGTGGCACCCTGCCTGTGCTCATAAGCCATGCGGTATACATTTGCAGTGGCGTAGGTTATCACACAGTGGATTAAGGAGGCGTGTCGGAGTGTGTGGCAGAGCCTCCAATCCGCACTCTAGTCTGCTATTGATCCACGTGCATGGGAGTGAGAGAGAGCGCGAGAGGCTGACACACTTAGCAGCGTAACCGCAGGCAACAACCTCCTGTCTGGCCTCTGTTCCCTGTGGTTGGACTGATTGCCTGTCTCAATCATCCCTTCCCACCAAAACACACACACACACACACACATAAACCCTTTACATTTGCCTCTGTCTCCAGTCTCTGAGCTGCAATCTCTCATGATTTGATGGCCTCTTGTTCTTCTTGTGAGGGCCGTCAAACTCTGCAGCCTTAACCCTGTCTGATAGGGCTGGGACCACATTCGTGATAGGAAGCAATTAATTTTGCAGCGAAAAAGCCCATTAATTAGGCAATGCTCCTGGCTATTTCACAAAAAAGACCCTTCAGAAACTGTAGGGCCACTTGGAGGAGCATAAAAGATGCAGTGGCACATATTGCTGCCCATGCCAGGTTATTAATGGACCCCAGGGCTGCGGACGAAACGCCACCATGGGGTAAGTGCTGCTTTCTATTTCAAGGCCTCATAACTACACCTCATGTGGCTGCAAAATGACAAATGTTGTTTACTGGACAAGGGTCGCATCGGGCAGAAATATTATATCATATAAAATATTATGGCTAAAGTAGTGATAACATGTGTGTGGGAATGGCAAAAAAAACACATTAGCATTAAGTAAGTGGGGTGAATTGTCAGTTACCTCTATTTTATTTCTGAACATAAAATCTGTGAACATATAGAATACAGCATATGGCTTTTGTGCACGGAGTTCTGATTGAGTATGTAGATTTAGTGTTTATAATACGTTAAAAACAGGGTGCTTCATGGCTTTATTGATTTATTTTTATGGTCCATGGCTCTTCCTGGCTCTACAAAAGATATAATTGTGTATCCTGTTTAAATTAAGGCAACTGCGTAAATGTTGGGACACAGACAAGTCTAAGCAAAATTAGTTAGGTGATGTCTAATCACTCATTAAATCACACATGAGAACATTTGCTAGTTGGGGCGTCGACCATTCAGGGACATTTCGGAGCGTGGCACCCATTTCAAACTAAACAAGCACATGGTTGGGTAGGTTTCAAATGTAGGTCTCCGGTGAACACTAGCAGGCCGGCTATTGCCGACAATGGCGATGGCAATGGTTCCAAGCGTGAAATTAAATCAACAACTCCCTTTATTGTAATTACATTTGGTTAAATGTGAAGGCAACATGTGGGAGTAGTGCCATTAACATGCGATCCTTACATCCTGACCAAGTTGGGGCTCATCTCATATTCCCTGAGAAACAATTGATTCTGTGTTTACATGAATATGTGCCTACATATTTTTTGATTATTAAGCTGTGTATAGACACTATCACTGCTCTTGAGTTATCTAGTTAAATAACCTGTAAATCAAGAATTTCAAGTTTATCAGCAGAATACAGTTACAGAGTACTTTACAGTTTTTCTAATGCATCAATAAGGATTAATATACAATTAAAATGTACTTGGCTATAGTCTGGATGCTGAATATGGGAGGCAGGAAAGACATGTAATGGTTACTTTAAAATAAAGGTTTTTTTTGTTGATATTTTAACATGTACACCAGTTAGTTATTAGTACTACTACTTTTGGTGAGGAATACATGTTTTTCTCCCCATTTGTATTTGTTGTTTGGGTGAGTGAAAAACCTCACATTTTGTTTGGAACTCTGCAGAGTTCACTGAGAAGGGACAAGCCAGTTAGAGGGATAGAGGAAATCCGCCTCCAGGGAATTATTGTATTACATTATCGTGATGTAATATTTGTTTATTATTCAGTTTTTTCTTTTATTGTTTAATTTATTTAGTTTCATTTCATTTCAATTCACCATTTCAACCTTTGTTTTTATATTTAATTAATTACAAAGCAATTTGAGCGGCAGCCCCCATATGAAAGGTGCTATAGAACTAAGGTGTATTATTATTATTATTATTATTATTCATGTTTTGATTATAGCTCTGCTACAGTATATTAATGTTGTTCAGTACTCCAAGTAAGCATATTTAGCAGCTAACATACCTTTTAAACAGTTTTGTCTCAGTGTAGCTAATTACCTAACAAAAGTGGCTCATCTGCTATTTTCATTTTTATGACCTCTCCACTCAGACAATCAATAGAGTAGAGTCAGCAGACACTGTTATTTGCTAATCAACATAAAACATTTCCATTAGCAAAGCAATGTGAGGCAATGTGTGGTTTGCAAATAGTGTGTTTATCTGTGTGGGCTGTTTATTTATAAAAATATGAGTAGGGCAGGTTGGTTATAGGTGAATGAGAAGGTGTATCTGCTATTAGGTGCAGAAGCGGAAAGCTAAATGCAAGGCTGTTCGCATATTTCAACATTGGAGTGGGGTGAAGTGGGGTGTCCATTTTAAGAGGTACAGAACTTTTCCAAACAAAAACAAGACTTCTGTTGGATTTAAAGGATTGTTGAATATCATCAGATGATATCACAAATATAATCAATACATTTGCAAAATAATATATATTAAAAGGTATAATAAGCGATTGTAAGCTAATACACTTTTTGTCAAATTCTGCATTGAAGACAGGGGTGTTTATTTTGATCGAATTCAAATATCAACAAACTTTCTCCAGAATGACTGACTACACATTTAACATCTTGTATCGTCCAGTGTCGTTCCCAGACAAGGTGCTCCTCACTTCCATTCTACCTCACTGGTGGACTGACCTGCAGCCGTCCATATCTTCAATACAGTCTAACCTCCTACACACCAAACTCCTCTCACAATCATTCATTCTGTGCACCTGTGTGTGACTAGGGGAGGGTATATGTTGGGGATGTTTTGTTCATTGTCGATTATTGTTTAGTCTTATGTGTGCTCATGTTTGTGTTAAATCGTTGCTGAGAGCCTGTATTTTGAGAAGAGCTTTGTTTGAAATGCTTTTGTTTGTGTATTTTTGTGTTTTCGTTTAGTTTGCACTCGCACTCACACCCAGCCCGTCACATCTCCTCCTATAGAGTAATAAAACATGACAAGACACAGGTAGTGTCATGGCTGTTGCCCAAGATACAGTACCTACTTTGGCTTCTGCATTTAATCTGACATGCCTATAAGGGTTAGGTGTGCAATCCTGTCTTTTATTTTTCCTGAAAATGTTCAGTCTAGCCTTCAGAAAGAACACAGAAATATTAATAGTCGGACCACAATTTCATTAAATGGTGCATATAATTCGAGAAATTATAATTTGTGAAATTTTCAAAGAATGTGAATTTGTCAAAAACGTGTGGCAAATATAAACATGCATAATTCATGTTAGGCTTCAAAGATTGATTCACCAAAGGAACTGTGTATTACACTTTTTCATCAATTGATTTCACTCTCCCAAGACCAGTATTTATGGTTTGACAGTGATAGTAACCTGCAATCAGTAATCAGGGTGTGTCACTAATGATGGTGTTAGCCAAAATGCAAGACAAAGTTTCCCCTCACTATTTTAAACTGACGAAAAACTTTGCAGTGTTTTTTGTAGGATCTTGACCAAGCGGCAACCATCACTAAGTGTTTAAGCCAGTGTGTATAGCTTAGCTTCTAAACAGAGCAAAGTTTGTTTTATTGCCATTAGTAAGGACAAGGACATTCACATATGAAGGGAAGCAAATTCGAAAAACAACTGTAAGACAGAGAAACTTCAGGCCCTGTAGGCCAAATAAACTCATTGACCATCCCTCTGGTTGTTGCATCTCTGGCCTCTCATCCAAGTACAGTAATTCATCTCACGGCATTTATCCGCTTCCAATAACGTCCTTCGAAAACCTTTACAGATGTCTGCGCAGCAGCTCACAGATAGCCTCCGGGACATTAGCAGCCGCAACACGCAAACCATGGCCATATGCAACAAAGCCAGAGTGAGTGTTTGGGAGACAAGGAAGGCTGCTGGAGACGACCAAGGGAGTAGAAAAAGACACGGTGAAAGATGCAGCACGAACCGTGCCTCCGTGGCCAAGTAAGCAGATTAACGTCCTCAGTAACCCCGTCTCGGCAACTGCCAGCGGCTCACAGTGTGATCCAATGAACCACAGGGAAGGACCTTCAGGATTACACCATGGCCAGACTGCATAGTGGGCGGGGCCCCAGGACAGGGCAGTGAACAGAGCCGAGAGGATGGGAAGGTAGCATCAGTTGCTGAAGCTGCACGCTGGGTTGTTTACACTGATAGAATGTGGCTAATGGGAGAGTTTTGTTTCAAGGTGACTTGAAGGTGAAAACGTCTGGAAACAATGGTGTTTGAATGAAACGATCTTCACGCTATTTAGATCAGTGTACAGTGTGTGTGTGTGTGTGCGCGGGTGCGTGTGTGTGTGTGTGTGTGTGTGTGCGCATGCGTGTGTGTGTGTGTGCGCGCGTGCGTGCACGCATGTGTGTGTGTGGACTTACGGA
>JAODUG010019106.1:0-14136 GCA_027564795.1 Aphredoderus sayanus
CTGGAAATACTATATATATATATATATATATATGTGTGTGTGTGTGTATAGGAAAACACAACATAGTCTTAAGTTAAATATTGATATTTCTTTCAAGTGTTTTTTTTTTTTTTTTTCAAATTTTTTTAACATGTGGGAACTGTGTATGTGAATACACATGAATAATCTTAGCAATAATGTTAATATATTGTGTTGTTTCGTATTTGGTTTATAAAGGGCTACTGAAGCCTGGTTCAAAGGAAATGTCTGTTGTATTTTACACAGGACATGTATGTAAATGAAAGAGAATTCTGTGAGATAGGACTTCTGGAACTGGTGTATCTCCTTTCTTTGACTGAGTGTATGGCAGTTTCAGATATTCTCTTTTATTTTTCTGTAAGAAACCACATTTGCCACTCAGATGTTTTATGCCTGAGGGGGATGGAGACCAAACAACAAACACAAAGCTTAGAACGTTTAATTTATGAGTCCACAAGCTGCCTGACATCTCCACCTCAGCCATGGGAATGGAGATGTATTGATATGTAAACCACATTGTGGCCAATCTTTGTATTGCTAGCTGAAGAATGGAATAAAGTGGGTTTTACATTTTACAGTTGGATGATGTTGATTGGGTTGTCTGTGGTGGGGAGGTGGTGGAATTTGTAAGGGTGTAAGCTATCGGGGGAGATGCCATATTTTTCCTGGGCTAACTAGCTAAAACAAGTTGTGCAACTAGTCTTCAGGGTTGCCCCCCTTTTGTTCCTCTCAGGCTTGTGAGCACATCTCTGTTAGAAAGGGTATGTGTGCGTTTGTCAGTAGTGTGTTGTTCAGCAGTTGGTGCATTTTAATTTGTTTACTTGCATTACACTTTGCGTATGTTTTGCATTAATCTCTTGTGTCAAATCTGTATTCTTCAAACTCTTAGTGCCAAAAGCAAAGATCACCAGTTTCTCAGAACTTCTGGGATTGAGCATTGTTGTAAAATTGGGCTGTATGTGTGTTTAGTCTGTCTGGCCTGTTCAGAATCTTCAGGCACCCTTCTCTCAAGCACACAGTGGCATTTTCCCACAATGCTTTGCACAGTGCGGAATGTGTTTGAAGTGGCCCACCCTGTAGGTGTGTGTGTGGATGCAACATCTACTGTCTGCAGGATCTGTTCTCTCAACCCCTGACCTGCCCTCTTTCAGGCTGTGTGTGTGTCCAGTAGATGTAGCTAGGTATGTGAACAACATGCCCTGGTATGGACTACTTGAGGGTGGCCTGCCTATTGATGCTAATGTCCGTGCTGTCTGGGTGGTCCTACCATTTCTCCTACCAGTGTTTAAAAATCATGTAATATATAAATTGCCACTCACTCACCATTTGAGTCCTGAATGTTGTTTTGATCAGAAATCTACTGTATTATAGGATCACAGGAGGAGAGGGGGATCTTTCCTAAGTGTACCTCCTCTGTTCTTATCTCCCATAGTACCCATTTTTAAAATGTCCTTCTACACCATTTGTGTGTGTGTATGTGTATGTTGGCACTACACTTTCAGTGATCTTGACCATAAGATGAAGACCTGCACCAATGTTTGTCTGACCTACAAATGTGTTCATTGTGGTATGTTTGCTATATGCAAGGTAGGCTACTTTATGGAAAAATTAATTTGAAATGATTTGTTCTTTTAGCGAACTACCAGTAATCCACATCTCTTTTGTGGCATGAGGCAACACAATAGACCATGGTTGGAGCAACTCTCTACAGTGCGCTATATCTGGAGTAGTATGTGTTTTTGGTTCTGTGTTCCAGTTGTTTTGGAATGCGAATATTTCTCCCCATACTCCTCCATTCCTAGATAGAGAACTATAGCTGTTTATATAAACCACTACTCACTGCACAGAAATGTAGCCTTGTGTGTGTGTGCGCGTGGAACACAGTCCGAGCTGTTACGCCATGCTACAACCATCTGATTTGATGGGTCTTGTTGCTGTTTGGATCTGTCCTCTTTAAATAGTCAGTGACTTCACACTGTAAAAGCCAAGTTGAGCCAGCCCTGTAATGGTAGGATCAGAATGTTGGTAGACCCCTCTGGCAGGCAGAGTGAGCAAGACTGTTTGTGTGGATCACTGTACTATGGGTGGGCTATAGGTTACAGCCTCAGACCCTCCTATAACCAAACTTCTACAGGTCAAAGTGTCTGTGATCAGTTGTATCAAACAAGTGATCAAGTAGCATTGCCATTCCATATTATGTGCGTGTGTTCACACACAACTCCCAAGTGATGTTTCTGTCTGTCATATTATGCCTGCACCTGGGAATTGGTAGGATTAATAATGGTGCGCTCAGATGTATTACTGAAATGGTAACAGATCGTAAAATGAGATCATTTACTTTTTGTTGATCTGCTTACAGTGTATGATAGCAGTAATTGGGAAGCTCATAGTATTAACAAACACTAATGAGTAACGAGTATAACCAGGCCTTTAGTTCCAGTTTGTGGTATGTAAAATTCACTATGCTTGAAATGTTTTTATTTTTCTTACACATTATGACAAGCGTGCAAAATGTAATTACACATTTGCAAATCTTCGTTTGCGACCATGCACCTTCATTTACAAGCATGACATTCAAAAGTTTAATTGGCACTTTTGTTAATCCCATAAAGATACTGATAAGCTCTGTAGTTTGACTTTTTGTTGTTGTTGTTGGTATTCGTGTTAGTTCACCTCAAATAAGAGGTATTTTATGCCAAATTATCAGTTTGTGGTCTTACATTGACACAAGCTATAATCGATGGTTCCCCATTAGTTCAGTATTGCTTTAACATTAATAAAACTTGCAGATTTACTAGTCATTCTTTTCTAACATTGTATCGGTGTTCTGCTAGCTGCTACCCGTTTATTGAGACATGAGATGCATCTTGCCAGTATCCTCCTTTCGTAGTGCTCCTGTTTTGAAATGGCAAGGTCTTGCGTACAATGCACACAGTGTGTTACACTCAGGACAATGCTCGGTATTGCCGTTTCACGTCTAGGTTAAGTAACAAGCTTAACTCTTGTTTCTTCCATATGCTCAATAATTTATTGAATTCATTATTCTGTTTCCCCCTCCATGTTCAGTCGTTAGCTTTCTCCCCCATGTGGCTTTAGGCTTGTTCTCTATTCACCTCCTGTTCGGCATGTAGCCTGTCTCTATCTCCTTGTAGAGTTCCCCTTCTCCCCCTCCCTTTTTCTTTTTAACTCGCCCGGTTAGTTTGAAGGGTGAGAGGGTTCACTTGATGTTTTTCTCTCTTGCTACAGATGCGCACAGCCTGCAGTCTCACACACACACACACACACCTGTTAATCCCACGCTCCATGGGGTGGTAAAGCCTCCTCTTTCCTACCTCTTAAAGGTGTGAATCTGTTTTCCACCTCTCCCTCCACCTCATTTATTATTGGCTCCTGCCCGTTCCAGCTGGGCTAGGTGATGTACACCTGCAGAACACAGTCACATGCACCTCAGATCAAGTTGTCCCCGCTACAGTGTGTGGGTGTGTGTGTGTGTGGGCGTATGCAGCTGTGCTTGTATTTGTGTATCCTTGATGGTGATGTGTAGTCTGATAGTGATAGTGCATGTTTTCTCTTCTACCTGACAATACATGATAAACATCTACATGTTAACACATGTACTAGATGTTTTAAATTCTAATATAAGAATCTCACTTGCACTACAAACTATGACATACATGAACACATTTAGTTGTAGGTTTACTCTGAGTAAGTTCCTGAAGATGTTTGCCCAGCACTTATGTGACGCCATACGGTAATCATTCATGTAGGTGCAAATGGCCTGCTTTAGACTGAAGGCTGGCACCCGTGCTGCACTGTGGTCTCCTCCTCACTCCCATCCTGAAGTCACTCTTGATCTGACATTGTAAACACTTCAATCCATCTCCATCAGTCTAGCAGGTCACAGAGGTACAGTGGGAGCAATACAAACATTGAGACAAATACAAACACCATACCAGGCATCATTATGCTCTACTTCTCTTTTTATTTTATTCATTTTTAAACACCACTTATTATTACCACATTTAAATATATTGATCAAAAACCTTGTATGTATGTTTTTATGTTTTACATATGCAGAGAGCCTTTCATCTTTTATAACGTGTAAAGAAAATGTGTTCCTCTTGAACCTCAAATGAATTTAAATTATTTAAACGAATTGTATTCATATAATTCAATTACGTGATGTGTTTTTTGTATTTCTCTGCACTTTGTGTGTAGGACTCACTTTGTGTATGTGATTGTGTGCACGTACGTCCGTGTGGCGTGCTACGTGCTTCTATGCTTGCATTCCTGTGAAGTGGGAATATTCAAAACATCCACATCCTGAACTATGCATACTGCCATAGCCATATGCCAAGCCAGCCCAGGCTCACTGCCAGAGAATCTGCCTGTGCCTCACAACAGCACTGGCCGTGCAGGACAGCCTATTCTCTTCCACTCATGCCTTTTGTTTTTTCTGTTTCATCAGTAATATGCATCCCTCTTGGGCTGGATGAGCTTGTGGTTGAAAGCATTCAACCAAAGGTTTAAAAAAATTGTTTTTTAAAAGAGATCTGCATGAATTTAGAGTCTGTAGGCGATGGCATAATATTTTAGTATCAAACATGGTTTCCGTTTGTAGTCAGGGTAGTAATGACCAATCATGTTTGAGCAGGCTTTGGTAAACAGTCTGTGTTTTGAGCAAAAGAGGCAGATTTGGCTGGGCAATCTTGGAATAAACCTCCTATTGCGCGGCCTATCAGTATTATCAGTTATACCGATATATTTTTAAAAGGTATATAAAATGTTTGACTATGCGTTCATTTATCTTTCTCCATAAATTCACTTGGTTTCTCCCTGTATGCACTTGAAACGCTGTTAACATGTGGAGTGGAGTGGTGTGATTCAGAGTGGCAAAGGAGCACGGACACCACTCACACCAAAGAAAGTTCACAGATGTTCACAGACTAACCCCGCTCCCACAAGTTGACTCAGAGTGTCAACTAAGACTTTTGAAGCTCAGCTTTGTGCAGTAGCCATTGAGAGAGCAGACACTAAGTCACATCCTCAATCTTCTGTAGGTAGTATTACTAGCTAATCAAACGAAAGCGGATTAAATGGAGTAAACTGTCATTACAGCAACAATATTCACACCATCTCTGCTTTGGTTTAAACCATGTACAACCGTCCTTGGGTTTCAAACGAGGCTAAACTATGAATGTATGTGTAAACTAGAATTAACAAATGCATTTGCTTTCAACAGACAGCGGAGACAGCAGTATTATTGCAAAATCAATATAAAGTGACATTTTCGCAATGTTTATCTTATGAATTGTGATACAATTTAAATGCTTTAGTTGACTACAGTAGTCCTAAAGGGTTTCGTTTTAACGTCTGAGAAGTTAGAAACATCCATAGACATCCCAAAATATGTAATTGTATTATTATTTTGAAATCTCACATTTGGCTTCGAAATACAACTAAACATTTAGCCCACTTTGTATAAAATACCGACATTGTGTACCGGTATTCAGCCTAAATATACCAGGATATGATTTTTGGTGAGCTCGGTTGTTGTCAGACCAATGGCCGATGGTTTCAGACATTTACTTCATTACGCATCTGTTACAAATCAGTTCTCCCTACTTATTTATTTGCTAAGGTTCGAACATGACTTTGCTTGTCCAATAGTAAGGCTGGAATTGGGACAAGCCAGGGTAGAGTTTGTTTAAAATGTAAAATCTGGAAAGATTTTCCAGATATCTTTATCCCTCCAGTAGCGATGCAAAGAGAAATAAAGCCATGCGACCACATGCTGTTTAGGTTGAGCTTCCATCCACCGTTCTCACATTCACTTACAGTCAAGTGGACCCATATTGTATTATGCCTTACTGTAAAATGACAGCATAATGAATGGAGGTCATTTTACAATTCTGTAACAGCTACAGAGCCTCCACTCAGGGGACCTATCTGTCAGAGGCTAGGTAACAGTGAGTGATCTGTTGGCCGGGGGGGCTTTTTTTTTTTAATGCTCACACGACGACAGTGTTCCAACCATGCCATAGCTGGCATGCTCACAGAAATCTTATATGGAAAAACCAACGGGGGGGGGGCATTGAAAATCGTTGGTAATCGGTAGGAGTTCCCACGGAAAAACAAACACGAGGGGAATACTGGTCCATAATCAAACCCTTAGGGCTGAATGTTTGACTGCTGCACAGGTTTAGCTACTAACTGGTCTGTAAAAATGGTCTCAAATTTTATATAGCTTTGACAGAGTGCTCCAAAGAAAACCGTCCAGATTTCCATTAAATTAAAGAGGTAGTTGTATAAGATCTAGTGACAGTTTTGTAATGGTAAAACCTTGCACTTTGACACATTAGCAGATGTGGCATACAAATTGGATACAATGTGCACACTGTTACTGATTTCTCTTTTTAAATGTTTCATCAAATGCTGTGTAGTAAAAACAACCAATAGCTACTAATGGCTAACAAGGTTTAGTTGGTGTGTGTGTGGTTTCTAACAGCAGCCAGAGAGAGGCGGTGGTCTAACGACACAAACGGGCCATTAAACTCACCTGGCTGCCTCTCTGCCCATTCCATTTTTCACTTTTTGCTCTTAATTTGTCTCACTCTCCTCTACCAACCTCCCAGTACATACCCCAGTACCTCTTCGATTGTTCCCATTTCTGAAATCCTGGCTCGTTTCCTCATTCTTCTTTTTTGCCTTCTTAGTTTGGCAACATTCTAATTCCCTGTCATTCCCGGCAGGTTCTTACTCTGCCTTGGTCTTTATTTGCATCAAGTTTAGTATTCAACTTTAGCGCGTGCACGTTTGACACACTCCAAGCCATCCAGTATAACCAATAGCAATGGCTATGGTTGGATGAGCTTCCTTCCCACTTCACCACATGGAACACCTTGTTGATGTAGCTGTGGCTTTAAAAACGACTACTGTGTCAAAATGTAAAGGCAGATCAGATCAACTCTTCCCCATCTGCTTTTTCAAGCTTCTGTCGTGTGCATCCTTCCATTTCCACCCTTTAGTTACTCAGGGGAGCTATTCAGCCAGCTCCATGTCCATACACATTACGTTCTAGAGCATTCCACTGTTGCCCATTGGCAGATGAGGGTTGAGAGTCGATCAAAGGCACCTTGGAACTTTCTGTTGAGAGGGCAGCCTGTCATATTAGCTTTCTCATCCAAGGTTATTCTGGCCAGGCCTTTTAGCGTGTGACATTATAGTCACACGCCAACATTTTTGACCTGGACCCCTTTGCTCTTATCGTTTCCAATAAGGCCAATTGGCTCAGATCAGAATGTCGTCAACAGTTGCTATGATATTGTTGCATAGCATCTCAGTTACCCGACTGTCTATTCTTAAATACATTTATTTAAACCAACAACAAAAAAGGCTTTACATTTCTGTAAAAATACTTTAATACATATACAAAATAAGACTATCTTGTCTCCAGAGGTTAGTTTTGAGGAATGATGAGTGAGAGGCACAAGGGAATGACTTAGTAGAGCCGGCAGGCAGGCAGGCGTAGCTTCTGGACCCCCATGGGCAGCTCTGGTTTGTGGGTCGGTGTGTCGCAGGGTTGGGCTCCACAGCTGTTGCCATGTGGCTCTAAGTGGAGCTGGGGAAGGCGCCCTGACTGCCTCCCTCTCAGGCCCAGGCTCACCACAGCAAGACACCGCGATGAACTGCACTCACTAACGTGGGAAGATGAAAAGGAATGTCAGATGTTTTCTGTATTACTCACTGTGTGTGTGTGTGTGTGTGTGTGTACACGTATGTGCTGCTCTGATTTCAGTCTGCACTTGATTACCTGATCCTCTTTCAACATCTTCTCCCTGTCCCTATACGTGTCCACTATTTCAGGAATGCAACTTTTCCCAGCGTGAATTTTATTTGTTCGAGCACCACCTGGTTTAGCTATTTTGTGAGCTGCTGCTGACTGTGTCTGTCTGTGTCATACTATTTTACAGACAGGGATTGTGTTGCGCCTACATTTTTGCCATACAGTAGGATATTGTACCACAACTTTGGTACGTGGTTTTCCTACTGCTGACTTGACTGGGGTGCTCCTCCACAGTAAGATAATGTACTGCTCCCCAAGGGGATATGGGCAAAGATGGTAGGAATTAGGACATTCATTATTTCTGTTGGAAATGTTTTTACTGAGTTGACAAATACAATCACAACACATCATAAAGATCCTCAGAGGCTTCAGTGTGATGGTCATCCACTATACAGCTAACAACGCGGCTATGAGATTTGAGGCTAGTTGTATATCTAGCCTGCTCACTATGCGCTGACATGTATGACATGACGTGTACATTGACGCGACATAACAAGGCTTTGTTTAACTTTGTCTCTTTTAGCCTATGACTGAACCCCAGTATTGTAAACACAAGTGATGTAACCTAGCTACAGCAAATCCGGAGGGACAAAACTTGAATATTTGTATTGATCTTATTGATTTATAGTTTAACCTAACAGAGCAATTTGATTTCTGGTATAAGATAATTGAACGTTTCCAAAGATGTTTGGGGAATCATTAGTGTACTGTTGTACAGTATACAGTTAGACAAATGTTTTTCATCAATGTCTGAAATCTGAAATGTGCATTGTAAAACAACTGCCTCCCATTGACAAAACCATGCTTTTCTGTAATTAGTGGTATCCATAATATTCAGATGATGTTTCCTGGGATGCCAAATGTCGCTTTGTGGATTTTACCACCCCACCTTAGGAAATATCCTGTGGTATCACAACACTGTTTACTTGAACCTTAAACTTCAGAACTTCAGGATAATATGAAGGATGTGGCGTGCACTGTTTCACATGGCAGGGTATGTGCTTACCGTGTTCTTAATGTGCAGTTGTCTTAAATTAGGGGGCTAAGGGGAGTGAATCAAGTCCTGGCTAAGGGCAGTGAATCAAGTTCTTCAAACGTTTGGTCTTATGCCCTCCCCTTCCACATGAGTTTTAGTGAAGGTATATTTTATCCTATGCAACATACAGTATACTTAAACTATGAAGTGACCCCCCCCCCCCTTAGAAAAGATTAAATTATAAATGGCCCCCGTAATTTGAGTGCTGGTTTTAAATAATCTCCATTTCTGAATGATGGACAACTGACAGCATGCTCTGCTAAGACATGCAGTATATGACTGAGGAGCAGAGAGTGTATTTATATTTGTATGAGGAAATGGGCGGATTGAAAATCTTTAAATGCGAAGACGACAACGTCTGATGTACCACACAAAAGCACTGAGGTATTGAAATGTTGGTCTCTGTTTACAATTTCTTAGAATAGAGAATGACAGGATTAGGCTAAAGTCTGAAGAAGTGTGCTTCCAACCACAGGGTTTCCTGACTACATCTGTGAAATCTGAGCAAGACTGTGTGTGAACCACTAACACAGTCATCCATTGTAGGATGCGTGAGAATTAACCCTCTGTTGCTGTTCATCAGGGCAGTCTGAAAGAGTCTGGAACTGTGTTTCACATAAAGAATTACCCGAGCAGGTAATGGTTACAAAGCTGGTTTTCACTGTCTGATGTCTTCATTTAGCCAGGTTTTATAAGCCAACAAATAAAAATGTGCTGGCATTAACCATTGTTAAGTGAATATTCTGAAATGGGTGCAAGGTTACGTAATAAAACTGCCAACCACACATAAACAGTTATGGAGTAAACGGGCCACAGCTTGTTTGAAGCCTTTGGCTAACATTTTTTTGCTGTAACTCTTGGTACCTCACATTTCATTCCCATCTAATGTCAGTATTGTTCTCGGTTTCATCTATTAAATCCAGATAGATCCTTGTTTGTTACTGCATGTTTAGAGCTACAGTAGGCCCCTGGTACATAATAAAAAAACACTCTTCCATCATTTATTGTATCTTCTTTTTATTGATCTGCAAACTGAAACTAAACTGTGAAACCATTTCGTAACAATACCCTAGCGTTTCAGTTTGACTTCGCCATGAGAATCAGTCTGGAGAGGCAATCCTTTCAATTCTGTCTGGTATATCTAACGTGTGACCAATCAGCGTCGTACTGGTAGCTACGGGCGTGGTTTAGGTGTGACTACAGCGAAAACGACTCGAAAACAATGGCGGTTCCTACAGATAGACAGATGGTTCATCCAATCACCTGCCAAGTTTATTTTTTTTTTGGAAGGTGGTTGCCCCTTTTAAACAGTTTCGATGGACGGCTCCCCAGATGGGTGTGTACGTTCTGTGCGTGTAACAGCCTTCTGGTGTGTCAGCTTAATGAAACCCCACTGTAAGTTGTTAAATGAAGCATTACAGGCAGCCACCTTCTGCTCAGATGTCCGGCTGTCTAAACATCACTCTTCTCCTTTAGTGGCCTTCAAGTTAAAATCGGCCTTGATGGAATAATAAACAATGGTGAGTCATTGTTTTGAAAACATGTGACAATGATCGAGCTCTCTCACTTTCTCTCTTCCTGTCTGCATATGGTCTGTCTGCATCCTTCCTTTCCTTACCTAACTGGTCCCCAACCCGGGGTCTGATGCTCTGCTGTATGTATCTACAGCTCCAACACACCTGATTCAAATGAATGGTTCGTTATCAATGTCTGCAGAAGCCTGATAAAGACCCATTCATTTGAATCAGGTGTGTTGGAGCAGGGAGACGTGTAGGGCAGTGGTCCTCCAGGACCAGGGTTGAGGACCACTGCGTCTAGCCGTTTCTCTTTTTTCTCTCCTTCCCTCCTCTTCCTTGCAAGCACCGGACGAGATGATTATAAGTCAGCAGTGTGGTCTGATTTAGGCCTCTCTTCTGTTGGCTGGCCATCTGACAGTGGGGGTGGGGGCTACATGTTGCTCTCTCTGCTTACTTCAATATGCCAGGGCTGTAACGGGACCCAGTGCTGTATATAAATAGGCTGGGCCAGCTCCCCTTTGCCATGCTTCTCAATTGGAGTCTGAGCCAATGGAGGAACAGGTGCTCGCTGCTACACTTCCTCTGCTTCGCTGACATGCCTGTGCTCTCTCGCTGCCCACCACCCCCACCAGCGCGCTAGCTGTGATATTCTTAAATGTGTCAATACAGCTGACCGTTCACCATGACGTCAGGCATGGTGCACCTGTCTTCTCCCCATGTCAGTCATTTAAGCAGGTCGTTTAGTGCAGATCGTTCCTTCACTTTCCCCCCACTACTTGGTACTGTCGCTGTTGGATGAAAGGTTTCTGTGATTTGGCTGTGCTTTAATATTTTTGACACGATAAGCCAAGTTTTCTTTTAATGACACGCTGAGCCGAGGGTTTTTCCTCTCACCCCCCCCCCCCCAGCCCCCCTCCTTTCCCCAGACTGTTATTTCGGTCCTCGGCTCTCTTTGTTTTGGAGGTACAAGTTGGTACATGTTAATCAAAATGCCTCTCATGCATTTTCTAAGCAGACATTTTCGCTGCAGAAGCCACAGCTTGGCAGTGGGCACATGGGGAGCTGGCTCTACTTCTCAGGACTTTCCACAGCTATATTAACAAACAAACGCATTTTTCCGCTGGCCGTCCACTTGGCAACGCGTCTGCATATTCGGTCTGCTTGTATCGTCGTCTTGAGCTGACAGACAAAGTTGGCACTTCTCACGGCCCGGAGTTAGCCTCCACCTGGTTGTTCACGTTAGCTAGGTGGGGTTTCACACTAAACCTATCGCACCTAAACGTACCGCCGCCCTGAGAGAGCAGGGTGGCTAAAGGCTTTTCAGCATGTCATGCACACAGCAGGCCAGAGAAGACTCCATTCTCGTCAACAGTCAGGGTGTTTGGCTCCCTCGCTGCCAGCAAGCACTGGCTGCCCAGGCAGCTACTATTGGTATTAAATTCTGTACAGGCAACACAACTCTAAAAATAAGGCTCCATTTGAAATGATAGCCACGTTATGATGCAGGATGCAGCTGTGGGCCCTGTTGAATTGGAGCGTCAGTTTCATTGCTGTGTGCTCGGTTACGCCGGTTATGCCAAAGTGATTTCCATCTGATCACATCGGTTCAATGCCGACACCAGTTGGACGTGTCGGAAAGACAGAATATATTTCCCTGCCGCTTGCTCATTCAGCAGTATATCTCTCTAATGTTTACATAAATGTAAATGAAATTCATACAGCAGGCCTGTACTGCATTTGACAATGCATCATCGTAGATAACGTTGACTCAAAACAACCTCTCCCGTTGGAGCCGTAGATCATTTCCTCCCTTGCTGGTCTGTGCCCTACCTCCGCCCCTTTCCTCATTCCTGCCCTCCAATTAAGTGTCAAACAGACTGAAAAGGCGGGCGGATGGCCCATATTTCTATTACGGAGGTGTCACACCGTGCAATTGTACATTCCGGTCTCGGCTAGCCCTTTCTGTGTTTCCCCCATACAGCCTTGTTAGTGACTGACTGGCTTGGTATTGCTCTGCTGGTCAGCCGGCGACGGCTTCAAACTGTCTGCCTATGGGTGGTCCGCAGTGCGATCTGAAGACTTCACGGTCATTGTCCCCCATTTGTCCAAATGGCGTCCTCTTCTCGCGCCCCCATTCGTGACTCATAGCCTAAGTACTAATTGCTTGCTCCTCTTCACGTGTCATTTATTTAGTTATGTGACCGGTAGGTAGCCAGCTAGCCCCCTTAACGTTGCCTTGTGTGTGTGTGTGTGTGGCCTGCCATATAACAGAGGGCCATAAGGGCCTTCCATTCATGCATGTGATCAGCAACCATCCCGGAGGCCCCTTACGTCACCCTCCCTGCCTGCCTGGACTCGGGTTACACACTCTGCCCTCTCCCCGCCCCTCTTTGGGTCTACTCCCCTGCCTTTTATGAACCAACATGCCACCCCCCCGTCTGTCCCCAATGCTCCTGAACCCGGGTGGAGAAAGTGTTGAAAAGCCCCAGTCTTCTGAGCCCCACCCCATCCTTTACACCCTGTGCCCCTTTTTCTTTTCCTTATTTGCTCCCCCACGATGCTCCGCCCCCGTCCGATGTATTAGGCCCGCCCCTTGTGTGTGTGTCTTCCAAACCAGGCTCATCGCATAAGAGTACGGCCTGTCAAGCTGCCAGAGAGGGAACCACTTTGTTTTAATGAGCATGTTCCTTATCAACAGTGCCACAAACAACCCAACTGTCATGTGTGCCGTGTGCCCCTCCCCTTGCACGCGCTCAGTTATGCAACGCGGTGTGTTATGCTGTGGTGTTGCACAATAGGTGTCTGGTTAGCCTACGTGAGTAGGTGACATGTAGGCCTACTTGATGCTGCTCCACCGGTGGGTATCTCTCCGTCAACCCCTCTCTCTGCAGCCCGTTGTGTTCCTCTTGGGTGTCCTCCTGAAGGCAACACTAGACCTATGCTTGTGACTGCGTATTTGTGAGGCCGTTTAGCATTAAGGCCACACAATCTTTCATCTAAATTGAATTTCCGTAATACAATTTATTAATTTAAATAATGGATAGAAAGGCCATTCAAAAGCTAATAGTGGAACAAACGTAACCATACGGTATCAAGCAAATCCTTCTGATGGGCACAGGGAACGCCTAATCTATGTGTGAAGATGGCAGTGCGTGTGCTGGTTCGAGTACACTGGTGCATGTGGTATGTTTTCCACAGCGGTCTCCTTAGGAAAAGTCATTAGGAGTCAGGGGTGGGAAGACTCTTCCTCTTCCTCTCCGCTTACCCGTGTGTGTGTGTGTGTGTGTGTGTGTGTGTTAGTCAGCGCTTGTGTGTGTCTGTCAGTCAGTCTGAGATAATAGATTGGTTCTGCGGAGAAGGGGAAGTATGCTATGTTTAGCATGTGTGAGAAAGTCTTAGCCTTGGGGGTCCCACCGGTAGGACCCTGGGGAAAGTGTGTGCTCTGTGAATGTCCTGAGCAATATTGCCTGGTTCAGCATGACCAAAGCCCAGGCTGACCTACAGCTGCTGAGCTCAGAGAGGGCAGCCATCAATTTCTAGGATTTCCCTATGGCGGATGAAGTCAGTGTGATGGGGGGTGGGGCACCCCCTGAGTAGCTGTCACTTAACCCCTGTGCA
This sequence comes from Aphredoderus sayanus, assembly GCA_027564795.1. Classification (NCBI taxonomy): domain Eukaryota; kingdom Metazoa; phylum Chordata; class Actinopteri; order Percopsiformes; family Aphredoderidae; genus Aphredoderus; species Aphredoderus sayanus. The sequence continues at coordinate 14,036 of JAODUG010019106.1, forward strand.
ATACCTACAGTGTTAATGGCCGTCCTGCCATCTCGTTATTTCTGGATAGCCTGATGGGGGGGGGGGGGGGGGGGGGGGGGGGGGGGGGGGGGGGGGGGGGG
>JAODUG010019106.1:14146-35253 GCA_027564795.1 Aphredoderus sayanus
TGGCCCCCCCCCCCCCCCCCCCCTTCCTCTGCCTCCCCCCCTCCTTATACATAGCACTGACATGAGCTTGAACTTTTATGGTGAAATAATATCCCAGAGCCTGTTTGGGAACTGGCTCACATGATCAATGTTTGGTTCCATTGTGTGACCTTACCCAGCCATATGCTTTTATAACCAAGGCCTGATGTCATCTCCGCTGAGTCCCATCAGACATTGGAGGCTTGGAGTCTCCTTCATCTCTGCTCTGCCATGACCACCCACCAGCCTGTAAACGCACTGTGCCGTAAATCAACTGTTGGCCGAGCTCTTGCCTTCACGAATCCACATCAAAAGAAGCCGTTGCGCGTATTATTTCTGAGACCTCTTTTAATTGTTTAGTCTGTGTTTGTAGACGTGCATGAGTCTCTCCCAGCATTCATGTAAAAGTCACATGTACACATGGTTACTTGGAAATGAGAGAGTGCTTCATGCCAATAAATGGGTGTGAAATGAACACCAGATAGCAGGAATATAGTGTTGTTGTGGCTGGTTAATTTACTGAACTTAACTTACCAAGACCAAATGCGTGTTCACCTTTTCCCAGAAAACAATTATTCACTCCTGAGATCGTAAGAATCACATGTTTGGCTTGGTCTTTGGGATGATATTTTCCAAGCATTGAGAAAGGAATTCAAACACTAATTTATCTTAATTTTCTTCTTTTATTTTTAACATTTATATTAACATTATTGTATTTAGCCTGTTCATTGAGACAGTTGTGTGTTTTTAGTCTAAGCTTCATCTGTTCATTAGCACTATGGTTTCTGCTGTGTAAAACATAGGCCCCAGTAAGCATTTCAGTATTACCAGGAAGTGGGGAAGTAGATGTTCATTGGCTTTTAGCATTGTCACTCACAAGAATGTAAACAGAACTGTGTGTCCCAAACATTATACATGTAAAGGCTGGCTCTGCAAGACTGCTCACCACTGCTAACTTGTTGCTATGGAGAGCCGATTTTATGATGTTTGTCCAATTATGTCTGTAGGGACATGATGCAACCGAGGCCCTTCGCTATTCTTGGCCTCACTATTGTCTTCCAGTTGATAACAGCCTGTTATGAAGATCCACCTTTACTGTACACACATGCATGTGCACACACTGCTAGTAGACTGACCTTTTTTGAGGTTGAACATATGCACGAATGGGGGCTGTGCTTGGCTTAGCTCTGAATGATATCTCGCTTTCACCAATTCTTTTCATTGTATAAATTGTAATTGTGTTTCACCATGTCAAATAGGCTCTATCTTACATAAATATACAAGCCTTATGTGTCACTCCTTTGTTCAATATTCTACATGTGACAGATAGCATTTAGAAAAGCAAGCATGTCTATTAGTGTAACAAGATTTTTAAGATGAGTTAGCTATGACAATGTGAAATAATGCACATATGGCTGAGACAAAGTGGAACTATTAAAGGCCATGGTAAGATACAGCTATACATTTGTCTACATTGTCTGTCAAATGCTGTAACTTTGAATAGGTCACCAGCGCTAGTAAACAGCATTGTGTTGTTTTGTAAATGAGGCGTGACTGACTATCACAAGTGAGCGTTTTAGCCATGTCATTGATGTGCTGCAGGTCAGAGTTTGTTGACATGTTTATCTTGTTAACTATTAACAGAATGATAAGTTAATAGGTAGCATGTTCCTGCCTGATGAGGTTCACCAACTGCTCTGACACTCTTTGCATATAAAAAAAATCCCTCAAAATACATACTGTAAAAAAAACTGAAAAACATTATACTTATTTGGTCTACTTTTAAGGTTGTCTATTTGCTTACATTTGCTTACTTTTTTGCCGTATGTGTGTGTACTAGAGGAAATAGATTTGCCGTAGATCAATGTCATGCTCTTTTTCCTAAATGAGTTGCTAGCCTAGCCTTAAATATTTTTACATGTGTCTTTATAATAGCCGTTGGCTAGTGTTGATAAAAGTCCAATACATCTTAATGGATTATATCAACTATTTGTGTTGCTGTATATTTAACAAATGTAATTTAATACTCCAGCTTTTCTCCAACACTGGTTGGTCTCCATCCATTTTAAGCCATGTTAGCAGTGAGTGAAGTCATACTATATATGTTTAAGTTGTTAAAGTCAATTTGTGAGTATGACTTAAACCATCCCAGCAGTTTGTGTTTCAGCATGACTGTAGTTGTGTGCTCTCCAGCAACATGGCAGCTTCGACTTTGTATCCGTGTTAGTGAGACATTTCAGTGATTTGTCTCATTGTACTGTAAGTTAGGTACATGCTACGAAAGGCTTTATAAGATGAAATGTGACCAATATGTGACATTTTCTGTAAGTATTATGAAATAACATCCAGTTATTTAACCTCCAGTGAGCACATGACTTGCACCACTCTGGTTCTTGTTAGCAGACTGGGTCCCTCTGTACATTTACTAGCCAGCTGTACTACCCCCCCCAAACACACACAGTCAACTACTTCTGTAGTTGAATGCGGGTACGTGTGTCTAAGCATGCAGCAACTACATTATGAATGAGAAAATACTTTTTCAGTTAACCCTTCCTGTCTGCTTCATTCAGATAAGATGGAGCACTTCCATCATTTCCTCTCTGGGGGAAACGCTGCACAAGCCAATGAAATGAGTTCGAGAGTGTGTGCAAGCTTGCATACAATCAGATTGTTGATGAAACAAGGCTGAGTTTGTGAATGTCTCTGTACTACTAGTACTTATCACTTGTGGTTTCATGGCTTAAAGAGGAAAGAGAATGGGCCACTGATGTTTACATCCACTTCCTCTAATACTGTATCTAATGGAGACAGACTCTTCCTTGCCCAAGCCCCACAGGCCAGTCATGCTAATTCCACACTGTCACTTCATTTAAAAAGTTTCTCCTTTTCTGGAATGATTGTAACAAAATGTATTTCGGTGCGAACAGAGCAGCAGTCAAGTCTCCCCTCAGTAAGGTAGTTGGTTAGCATAATTGACTAATGCCTGCATTAATTTATAAAATACAATTTAAACATAGCGCTGGGCATTATAGCTCAAATATGATATAGAAATGTTTTGGGATTCGATTTGACTAGTTTTTCTCAGTTTTAGAATGAGATTTTAAAGGAATATCCCTAAATATCATAATCAGTTTTCTCCATGTTATCTGACACGCTCATTTTACTCGTATCACACTTTTATTGTAGTGGATATGTGTACTAATCATTTGATTATTATTATTATTATTATTGTGCATTCTGTGCTGACCCCTCTCTCCTTCCCGGCAGTCTGTACGAGTAAAGACATCCGGAACAACGTGACCAACCTCCAGTCGCTGGAGAACTGCACCATCATCGAGGGCCACCTGAAGATCCTGCTCATGTTCAAGACCAAGCCGGAGGACTTCCGGGGCCTCAGCTTCCCCCGGCTGCGCATGGTGACCGACTACCTGCTGCTGTTCCGCGTCTACGGCCTGGAGAGCCTCAGCGAGCTCTTCCCCAACCTGACGGTGATCCGCGGCAGCAACCTGTTCTTCAACTATGCCCTGGTGCTGTTCGAGATGCTGCAGCTGAAGGACATCGGCCTGCACAGCCTGATGAACATCACGCGGGGGGCCGTGCGGATCGAGAAGAACCAGGACCTGTGCTACCTCTCCACGCTGGACTGGTCCAAGATCCTGGACACGGTGGAGGACAACTACATCGTGGACAACAAGAACGACCGGGAGTGTGGGGACGTGTGCCCTGGCACCCCGCAAGGCCAGACCACCTGCCACCAGAACACCATCAACGGGCACTTCAGGGGGCGCTGCTGGACACAGCAGCACTGCCAGAAAGGTGTGTGTGTGTGTGTTGACATTGATTCTGTTGTTCTCGGGCAGTAGCATCTCTTCTCAGCACGCCTCCATACGGTTCAAATGAAAAGACCCGGGTAGACGGAATACTGGGAAGTGTGTGTGTGTGTGGGTGGGGGGGAGTGCCAGAGTTGAGCCGCTTATTCGGGATCCCTCAGCCTCCTCTCTTGTTAAGTGGCCTGTCAAGTCATATAATGAGAAGAATGCTCCGGAGATCTGTCCTCCCAGAAATCAATGGGCGCCAGTGTTGTTTTTGCTCCAGATGGGTTTTCTGTGATGTGGAGGGATGCTCCTAATATTAGCACTTGGGGCAGGGGGGGGGGGTCATGCCACCGCCCGCCCCCACCGATTAGTATTCATTGACTGGAGCGCTGTGGGTATGTATGCTGTAATTACAAGCTAGTGAGATGGGAGAAATGGCACGGCTACATTGTGAAGCGGGGGACTGCACAGTGACAGGTAGGCATTATGGGTAGGGGGGGGGGGGGGTGTAGGAGGAAAGGGAAGAAGAGAAAGCATGAGAGACAGACAAATGTGATTTATAGCCGTACACTTGTTTTGTATAAATGCCCCAGCTTTTATGTCCTTGGGTCAGACAGGGCTGTGGGTTAGTTGAATGCTGTAGCCAGCCTTCCTGTACGCGTTGGTCAGCCTGTCGAGTGTTCCTCCTCTGCCCCTAAACACAGAGTGGCTTCTATTGTAAGACACATGTAGAGAATGCTTATTATTTCTTTTTGAATGTGATTATAGCTTGTGTTGTTTTGTTATGTTTTTTCTTTCGGTCTGTGTCTGACGACCTCGGCCGTATTTATACTCCAACATTGACTGTTACTGCCCGCATATTATGTTGACGTGTAGATTTTCAGCCAGGTCTCGCTGTCTTAAGTGTAAAACAGGAAATGCAAGCATTGGTTCCTGTGCCTGGAGCTCTGGAAGACGATCCTTCAGCTTTGTGGGCTTTTGTGAGCACATGGCTCCTGTTTGTGTGTATGTTTTTTCCCATCTTAGGAAAGGTCAGGAGTGTGTAGGTATGACTGTATGCTCCATGTCATGTGATAGGCACCAGTTCAGTCAAGTGCTGTGTGTCAGAGCACAAGCAATTTCTGGAACATGATGCAATGCTTTTTCTTTTTTTTCTTCTTCTCCCCACAGTGTGTGTGTGTGTGTGTGGTGGGGCCACTTAGGGCTCATGTGCACTAACTGTAAATGCGTGAGCGTGTGTTTGCGCTCGCTGTCCTCAGTAGATGTGAGTGCTCCTGTTCCATATTGCTGGACACGTGTTCCTAGTACCCAATGACTGCCGCCTCAGTTGCCTAATGGTTTTGTATAAATCAGTTCTGCTCAATATAGCGATTTTATTACTGCTTATATTCAGTCAGTACTTGCAGCTAATGTGGCCTTACCCGACCTATAAGCATGTTTGAAAGCACTCAGATCCCCGTTTAGATTAACGCCGACAACATGGAAGCGTGGGGAAGTGAAATGTGGTCCTATACACGGGCTTATGTAGTGTCAATGTCAGACTCGGCACACATGCTAAGTGGTGAAACGTGGGAATAGAATCTATGGCTTCCGTGAATGAAAACACCTTGTACTTAAACAAAATACACACACACACACACACACACAGTTGGGCACCGGGCAGAGCATAATTAGATGGAGCATTAAACTTTATGTGTGAGTGGAAACTGTTGGGTTGTTTTTGTTGTTTTTACAGGGTTCACTTTGCCTTAGGTAAGAGCCTGGGAAGATCCTGCATTCCTCTGATCCTGTATACACTTCTAGAATAGGAAATCCACTGAGTTTGTTTGTGTGTGTGTGCGCTCTAGAAGTTTCACAATCAAACTGACAGATGTCAGGGATCGTATGTTAGCCTACTCCTAGGCAATGTTCAAAACCTAGAATGCTCTGGCGTGTGTGTTTGTGCGCTTTGTGCATATCTGTAGGGATATAGCTGTTTGTCAGGTGTTCTTTGCCTGCATTGTTCCTCATGCTCTCACTGCTTTTTGCCCGTCTGTCTTCCGGAGTACAATATGTAGCATTGAGAAAGGCTTATTTGTCTTAAATCATCATGCTTATTTCTATGGACGAAGGCCATGGCAAATATGTTGTCCAGTTGGCTTGTTTCTTCCTCAGCCAATGGCGGACCCTGTTCTTATACAAACAACTGTAAATGTTAAATAATGGACCTGCCCTGTTGCTCCACATTGCAAGTACATGGATATCAACGCATGTATGGTGAACAAGAGGCAGTGAGGCAGAAACAGAGGCACTGTATTAGTGACACCAAGGAATAGGAGGAAGTGGGCAGATTGGCTATTAAAATGCCATAGAGAGAAATGGAGAGGAGCAGACTATATTTGGGGTGTGTGAGTTAAAACAGAAAATGAGGGTCAGATACAATACGTTTTAGAGTTGAATTCACAGACGAGAGAGGGGAAACATCGTGCTGATCTCGGGTTCAGATAAGTCTGTGTGTACAGGGCACTTGACGGAGGGACCTGTTCGCCAGCTAGCTCCACACTTGCACAACGCGTACAAACACACACGCATCCTGACGCATTTCAGGTTAAAGTTCACCTTGACTGGCCCGTGTTGTTGGCTCAGATTGCTTTACAAAGTCACTGGCTATCTGCTGTAGAGAAGGCATTGCCCCCCGCCGTGTGTGTGCATGAGAGACTAGAGGCAATGTACTGGACTTTTCTGTTGAGGTTAGATCTGACGTCATCTAACTTAATCTCTAACGTATTAGGAGTAAAGACCCTGGTTATCGGGCCCCACGGATGATTAGCGATTAGCTCTATTAGCCTCATCTGTTCTTAATATTGCAATCTATACCTGGCCTCCCTTTCTAAGCCTGTGTCCTACCCAAGGCTTTCTGGGTTTTCCTCAAGCAGTCAAGGATGGAAAGCTAAAGTTGGGTGCACTAACACAAATGTGATTATTGTGTCTTTGAGCAGTCTTGTTCAAAGAAATACAAATCAAATTGAACGTAATGGTGGAATAGTTTAATACCGGTAGTAATATTTTTAATAACATTCAGGAACATTTGTGTGTGTGTGTGTGGGGGGGGTAAAGGGGTTGGGCAAAACAAAACAAACAGAGCAAAACAAACAAGGCAAAAACAAACATGGCGGAGTGTTTAATGTGTGCCTCCCTGAACTGTGGTTCTCACACACGCACGCACACACACACACGTGCATTCCAGACAGAGTAGAGAGTAACCAGGCTAGGCCAGGCTACAGAGAGACAGAGTGTTCGAGGAATCAAATGGAAGTTTATGTGATGGAGGGACTCTGTGAAGCGTGGTGTTGGCCTGTACATCCAGCCAAACATCAACATTGAACCAGCCCAGCCTTTAGCTGGGTGTCAAAATGTCTCTCTCCTTCCTGCTAGAAACACCCAGGCTCTCTGCCACCTCGCCCCTGTAGTGATTTATCTTTATTTCTTTCGAGTGTGAAGCAAATGTAAGGGTTTAACTGAGTCTGATGCACCTAATTAGCCATTTTCTGCTAAATGACACAGAGAGACCAAGAGAACACATACACATTATTGTATTATGCACACGGTGTCTAAAACACACACAGTCACATACTGCTTGGATTATGTAGAGGTCGCTCTCTTTGGGTTAATGGCGCTTGCTTGTTCAAATTAGTGTAATTTGGAATTCTGTCTGTGTGTGTGTGCAGTTAAGCAGCCTGAATGTTGATTTCAGGGACCAACAGATCACTAACTTATTCATCAGTTAATTTGTTTTATAGTGGCTTGTCTTTCATTTACTGTGCTATTCTGTGTTTTAACATAAAGTTACCATAAGAAATCTGCCCACGATCTGTTGCCTTGTAACACCAGTTAATAGGTCAGTGATTTAGAATTAGAATAACCCTTGAAAATAGCCTTCACAAGTACATTGTCACAGTGCTGTTATAGTTGAATAGAATAGTAGAATAGTTTGCATGTATTTTGTGTGACTCCAAAGGCACAGTAGCCAGAAACCCAAGCTGAGGCATTCACAAAGACACCAGCAGCCGACACAATGACAACACCACCTCCATAAGAGGCGACAGTAAGAATGTGTATTAATGTAACTGGTCGTCATGCGTGTCAGTAAAAATACCTCTCCTGTCAAGTAGGCGGGTCTTAACACAGTGTTGGGTCCCAGACTTTACATAAGTAAAGGCTGCCTCTACAAGGCTACACGCCACTAACACAAAGCAGAGGCCCTAAGAGACAACTGCTGCAAATCCACACTAAAGTTTACAGATAAAGAGAGAATGCGTTTTATTAAAGGCAGTCAGGTACTTGATATGGCTGTTTCAGAACACTTGGATCACTGACAGGGCGTTTACACGTTATGTTTGTTGTGAACACGTCTCACATATTGCACCTGCTGGGCGGGACAACTGGCACGGCCTGTCTGATTGGTTTGTGCATTTGTTTGTGCTCGCTGACATCACCAACTGCAGCATACACCTGCTTCAAACCGGAGAGTCAAGCACCTGTCTCTGCTACAGTAACCAAACAAACATATTGTACTATATGTAAATTGTTATATTCTACACTAAAGGAAACAAACTGAATATATGATGTTTTGATATATATTGGACATTTAGTAAATGGTGGCTAGCATAAAGCAAGACGCTAGCTGTTTGTAAAGGTTTAATTGTCCCTGATGGCTTGCTTTACATTCTTTCTCTCCTGCTCGTTCTTTCACTCACCCAGAGAGAGACACACACACACACACACACACACACACACACACACACACACACACACACACACACACACACAGTGTTTGAATTACCTTAAATATCTCATGAGGCCCAGGAAGAAAAATGATGAGAAGAGTAAACAGTGGGAAAGAGGAGATGGAGAGATAAACTGGGATGGAGAGAGTCCGTGGCAACAAGGCAGTGGTACTAATGTAGTCATGCTCTTTCATTCTCCTACCTGGTATCTAACTGTAGCTCCTTGTTTCATCTTTGCTAATGTGTGCGTGTGTGCGCGTGCATGTGGAATCTGCACGTACAGTATCTTGTTCTGCCATACACTAATGTGTGTGTGTGTGTGTATGTATCTCTGCACGTGGTTCACTTTATCTGCTTGTCTGCCACACTCGTGTGTGTGTGTGTGTGTGCGTGCGTGCGTGGGCGCGCACGGCACCACTGCTCTTTCAGCAGCCCGTTCATTCAGAGTACAGTAGCAGGCAGGCGGAGCTCCCCAGAGCCCCAGGGGGGCTGAAACACTCTCATCTCTCCTCCAGCTTGTCAATGGAATGGACTGCCCCCCCACACACACACACAGGCTCATGTGCACATTGCTATAGTGGAGATAGAAATGTGAAGTAAACACACAGGGCTAAATTGATTACTGTCTCTCACACACACACACACGCGCGCGATCATTATTGTACTTCAAATCATGGATTGGCCAATAGCAGAAATTCTCACACCTCTTGACCCCTGTATTCCAAAAACGTGTATTACTCGTGACACTGTAGTGTGTGTGTGTGTGTGCGTGCGCGCTGATGGAGAGTGGTGGAAAGCGTGTTGGCAGGGAAGGTTGTTTTAGCCTGACCTGCCTGAATGAACTTCCTCATTACTTCCTGCCTTTGTCCCAAGCACTTCCTGCTGCTGGTCATGACTGGGCTTAACGGAGAGGAGATGTGTGTGTGTGTGTGTGTGTGTGTGTTTGGAACACACATTTAGACAAGTCGTTCTCATTGCTTTGGACTTGTGGCCCTTTACATGGATACCAGCTCTGTAAAAATGGCATTCAATATGCTGGCTTCATAGAGATTTCAACATAACACATATTCTAACAATGCAACACTAGGGATATGTCAAAATAGCTTATTATTAAATGAATAGAAATTATGTATTGGGAGTATTTGTATTTATTTAAATGGTTTTATGTCTACACATTTTAATGGTATTATTTAAGTTTCTTGCTATTCTTAATGCATTTATGACAGTGTCTGTTTTGAGGTAGCACACAGGGATGAGCGAGAACCATGGGGGGCTGAGGATTGAATAACATGTTTGTGTGTGTGAGGGGAAAACGCGACCCTTCTTCGAGTTAAGGGAAGGGGGATTGTTTTCAGGTGTTTGTATGACTGGTATATCAGGTGACCGCCTGCTCGCCATGTTGTAACTGCCGCCCACACACACACGAACCACGGTTTCATGATGCAGGTAGCTTGGCAGTGGCGTTACGCTATGCTGTTTTTGCCAACATTTACTAGTGCTCACATGTCAAAGAACGCATCCAAACATTACACAGTAGCTCTCTGTTGGCTACACAAACACTACTAATGAGTAAATGGTGCGTTGTTTCAATCCATGTTCTTCCCTACTTGCACTTGCTATTGTGACCGTAAATGTGTGCTCACATTGACAAGTATAGTTACATATACAGTGCGCTATGAGTACCCGGATGGTGTAGTCATAACGGTAAAAATGTTGCGTGAAACATTTATTAATGATCACCATCTTGGCTACGTCAAAGTCGTACTGATAGTTTTAAGTTAGGAAAACATACCTGTACAGAGGGAGGAGGATGCACACACCAACAAGAAAAATGTTTTGATTTTATGAGCACAAAATGGCAGCAGATATTTTGGCGGATGATGCCGTACTTGCCTTTCCGGATACGTGCATAACTTGCGTGTTTGATTTGAGACACTACTACCCAGTCGAAATTCAGTCACTACGCAAGTAAGTACACAGTTTACGACAGTGTTCTCTTTTGTGTCACAGGCGTATCTGGAATGAGGCACAGCATAGCTCTCCTGTTCTGTTTAGTCCCAACTCCAGTCATGTGATCCTTGGTCCATACTGTATAATGTACCCAAGTAATGGTCAATCGTATTGGACAGTATTAATGTTTGTAGTGTGGTGACTAATTATGTGATGAGGCTAACTAATTTATTTGTACATTAATTTTTTGGTATTAATCTATATAATCTATTCCAAGAAATGGCATCATAAAAGTACAAAATGGTCATCGCAAGGTTTCGGAACCGAAACAGCCATCATACCTAAAACACCTTTTCATGTTATAATGAGGAACAAACAAATAGTAAATGGCAACATTTTTAAGTTATCACAGCTAATAATTTGATTAATGAAATGTAATGTATTTTGCCAATGGTTGCATGCATTGTTTCAGCTATTGCATTTCAGTTTCTTTTATCATAAAAAAAATGTGCTTCACTGCAATGCCTTGGTTTTGAAGAATTATGCCTCACTTTTTGTTTCTTTTTTTTCTGTACAAATATTTTAGTTTTTCATTAGTCAGCATGCAGGGACATTTTAAGTATACAGTTTCTTTAAGACATATTTTGAAGTGCCAGATCTGTATCTTCGTTGCTATTGTTCACTTTACATGTTTCACTAGTCTCTCTCTTGGCTGTTTACAGGCTTACCATTGACAGTGAACACAGCTATTCAGGACATCTGATGCTCATGCTTCAGCAAATACTTGGAATTTCATTGGTGGCTTTGAGGTGGTACGGCGGCTGTGAAGATGGGGTCCGGTTGGACATTTGGTTATTCGGAATTCTCAGGAATTTAGTTGTTGCATAGCCTATTTCCTGGGATGAGAGGCACAGGCTTGGAAGCTTTGCTTCAGGGCAGTGAATGCTGCCCCCTACTTAAGCTTTTTAAAATCCTGCTGTGTGCCGTGCCTGGAGCTTTAGTCTTTCTATATTGAGGTTTATAACAGGTTTCAATACATGAAACCCGATAATAATAAAACATCAAAGTTGACTTGGCAAGGACATGGAGCAGACCTAGACGAAGTGGATTTGCTGATCCATTTACTGGCCATAGATGCAGGATATCTACAAACAATCACACTCGTGTGTCAGACACCTCCTTAATATTTATATCACAAATGTGTGTTTTCAGCCTGCAGTCAAACTACCATCTCTTTGACGTGTTGTTGACATTTATTCACCGAGAAGAACACACTGCTGTAATAAGCATTGTGCCCTTCATACCTGTTTGAATTTTGTGCTGAGATGTTGAGACCTGTAGTGTTAGAAGCTAGAGAGGTAGGATTTCTGTCTGAGTGAATGTTCTATGAGATGTACTTTCTGTTTGTACACTTGAGAGAGTGCAAAGGAAACCAAGGCGTGCACAAAAATATCCACAGCAATAACATAAGATTTTAATTAAATGTCCCTTCTTCCTCAAATAAGCTGTAAGCAGCTGACAGCTTTAAGTTTTTACCCCCTTTTTCTTTATAATGGAGCACTTAGTGAAGCTGTGGCCAATGTTTTATCATCGTAAAACAATAGCATACGTTCTTCTCTGAATGCCATGCTCATCTTTTGATGTCCATTAGTTCTGCTTCTCTTAGTTGATGTCCTGGCTTCACTCCCGCTGCTGCCGTGAAGCACTACACATCTGAATCGGCCTACATCGAGAGTACAATGCTCTTATATAATATAAAAGTTTGTGAAGGGCCTGTAAAATCCCTTGTTCCCATTTCCCATCTCCTTCTCCCTCATGTTACCCTCCCAATGGCAGTGTTGTAGGGCCCACAAAACTGAATTTGTATGGGAGGGATTCTAAGGGGTTGACAATAAACATTATGTATGAGTGTATATGCTTCATCTTAATCGTGGAAAGCAATTCCTTTCATGCTGACCGGAAACAAAACATGAATTTAACAAATGTATTATCCATCAATAAATTACATATGGAAATACTGTGCCCAAATATTATGCACAAGCTAATTATATGCTTATGACATTTTTCCATTATTAGTATACATTAAGAATAGCTTCTGCAGTCTTCTTTCTAGAATTGTACCACAGTATATTGTAGGGCCCCTCTACATACTGGGCCATTATCTGTTCCCTCACCATCTCAACTCCCACTCACTGTCTCACTCCCTGCTTTCCTCAGAAGCAACTGGGCGTTATCATTACAGCTACATCTGGTCCGCTCTGTCCTATCTCACTGGCCGTGTGTGCTACACAGGAAAAACCTCAGAAAGTGCTAAGATAGATGGAGGTCTCTGAGGTACCTCTGGAAGAGGCTTGTGTTGTAGGGTGTGCCTAAGGAGCTCGCTTGCAGCCGTTGTCTAATCTGTGCACGTTTCCTTGTTTCTTTCCTCCGCTCGTCTACTGCTCCACCTTGTGTCAGAGATTTTCCCGCTCCCCTCTTTTTTTCCCTCTTTTCCTTTTCTTGCCCCCCCCCCCCCCCACACACACCCTTTACCTCACACACTCTGGTATGCAGACATGCAGGAATTTCTGGGCCTCAAAATGATAGACCAAACTTGTCGGCCCTGGCTCTTCTTGCTAAAGATGGCCGCCGCGGCAGTATGTGTGCCTGGGATTGGTCCACATCTTAGTTACACCCGCACTGATTGGCCATTGTGTGTTCGTCCACAGCACATGCATTGTTGGCGGAAGCAAAGTTCTGTTTGTGTAGAATGTAGTGTGTATTTGTTATCCTGTTTTGTGTGCTGCTTTATACGCAGTTGGAGGGAGGGAGGCTCTGCAAGCAGCACTCTCATGTACACGTCTTGGGCGCGGTGTAAAAGAGACAAGAATGTGGGTACAACATGAGATTTAAAGTAACTTGCATAGTATAAAGGAGTAGAATGATGGGGTCAGGTTCACCCCCCCACCAACCCAATATGTTGTTTTATAGTAAAAACGCCATTACATGTTTGATAAATATTTAGTTTTTCAGTCTCTAATAATGAAATAATGGCTATAGCACAGATGAGTAGGCAACTATTAATTGTATAAATGCAACAAATTGCAATTGACTGCACAAATGTGATTAAGGGTTTGACATAATAAATTGTAAATAATACTGATTTGACATAATAAATTGTAAATAATACTGCAAGTATCTATCCCTGACACATGCGGCAGTGGGTAGAGCAGGGCGACAGGTGACTGAGAAGTCGCTGGTTCAAACCCCACACTAACTCCTCACCAAGTGTGGAGGTGTCCTTGACCAAGACACCCAACCCTAACTGCTCCCAGTGGTCATATGGCGCCCTGCATGGCAGACACCGCCATCGGTGTATGAATGTGTGTGTGTGAATGGGAGGCAATCATGTACAGCGCTTTGAGTGGCCGGTAGGCCAGAAAAGCTCTTTATAAATGCAGTCCATTTACATGCGTGTGCAAGCGCGTGTGTGTTCGTCAGCAGACAGAATGACGTCTGACCCAGCTGATATTTGGCATGCCTTGACCATTGCTGTCCCGATCCAGTGTAGCTCCACATTGTTGTAGCTAAAAAAGGGTTCTGCTCCTCTAGCATGTCAGCCGGACATGCCACACACACAAGCACTCTTGCACTTCCAGTCTTACAGTATGGAGTGTGTGTGTGTATATATACCACACCAGATGTCATCTGACCAATGCTTATGTGTTATGACAGTAGGAGAAGAAAATATTTTTTATTGGGAATTTGGCCACATTGTGCTCTTTGTACCACCATGTCTTGTAGTGTGGGCTTATACAGTATGCTACAGAGGGCCCACACTGTTTTTGATGTGTGCGTAGACATAGTGCACTGCACCTGACCCAGGGTAATTCACATCAGTCATGTGTGGACATAGGAAGACCGTTCCTATCCGGAGCCAGTACACCACAGACCATTTAATTAAAATGATATTTAACAATAAATAATGACTGTAACGAATGAATCTAGGGTCTACAGGTTTACTTCTTGTTTACTTGCTGTACAGTATGGCTCTATAAATGTAATTTTCATTGTGTACAGCTTATCAGCTACAGCGATTTTCCAGTTTTCCAGTGGAAGAATGGGTGCAGGGGACAGCTTGGATGACAAACCCATCTCAGACTTTACTACGTCCCTTTAATATGTGTGGGAGGGGCAGTCTGGCACATTGTAACTCCATACTGTAGGCAGCATGTGTAGATTGAGACAGATGGACAAGGCTCTTCCATACCAGTGACAGTGATAAATGTGCCAATAACACACTCATGCACTGTGGAGAAAACGTGTGCCTTGTGCCATGTGCCTCCTGCTCCCTATGCTGGCAGTGGGGGATTATTCAGAACCTTAAAAAACGGTTATGTCTTATCTCCTTACTGTGTCTCTAAATATCATTTACATGGGTATTTGTCTCAGCTGACTGCAAGTTAAAGTATATAAAACAGTACAGACTATGGGCTGATGAACACTAAACAGCATGCATCGACTATTTCAATTCAATCCGTTATTTGAGAGCCAAATGAATCATGTTCAGGAAAGTAATTTTTATTTGTATACATTTGTACATATATATTTTATTTACAAGGTGTTAACTGGAGAGTAGGCTGTTTGATACGGTTATACGAGAGAGAAAGGCAGTGTGAAAGGGAATTAAGTAAGTATTTTGCTGACATGCTGTTGAGAAGAACAACCGATCTTAAACCAATCGCATCAAGACCACATGGTGGTGATCTTCTGAAACACAGCCACAAGTTCCAACCTTAACACTGATTGGTCTAAGGTTTGGAAACTGACAAATAGTTTTCAGTTGTGAGTTGAGGAGTGTAGTACCATAATTTCTTTATACTAAAAGAAAAAACAAAAAAAAAACACAAATGTTTCCTTTTCACAAAGCCTGGCTATTGATGCATCAGTCAGGTTAACCTCTTACCTTTACATCATCAGTAACTCCTATTAACTCCCACTAACTGCTTTCCCTCTGGGCCTGTAGGACCGCTTTTCAGTACTGATTCAATTTGGTTGCCCATTCTACTTTTTAAAATTGCATTACACGCGCACACACGCACACGCACACACACACACACACACACACACACACGCACACACACACACAGTCTTCCCCTCCTCTGTCAGTTCTTTGTTCTGTCGTAGCAGCAGGTTAGCAAGAGCATGTGAGCGTTGTTAAATCGGCTAGATGGAAAGAAGATGGAGGGAGGAAACACCCTGATTATCACTCAGACTGCTAACAATAACAGAAAATTCAGTCGCTTAGTCTCGCATCACAACAATAGTTCAGAATAACAGCAAATCAGTCATTGGTTGAAATAAGCTGGTGACAGTAGTGGCTGGTTATCTATGGAGAATGCCGAATCTTCTTGCTGTCCACAAAGTTCTTCGGTTTTAAAGTGATTATTCATATATATTTAACATGAAATGCTTATACTTAGTTCATAAACAGTTATGCAGTTACACCATTCTAATATATAGTTCTATGGGTTACATGGAGGTGCAGTTTTCTCCATGGCACTAGTATAGCCAACACAAGGCACCCCAAAGCCAGTGAGCCAATGGCACCTCAGCTGTGATCCTGTTTCATATTCTGCCTTCTATTTTGTGTTAATCGACATTTACTTATTCTTTAACTTAGAAAATAGTTGTTTGCTGCTATACATGTATTATTTCATATATAATATATAGGACCATTTTTATATGAAAAAGTATTTTTTTAGGGAATTTCCTTACATTAATTGTTACTGTATTTGCATGTTGTTGTGCATGGTGTCAAATTGGCAACTGTGGGCACACAATGCTTGGTCTGGCAACTGGTTTCATACTGAGGATTTTCTCTTTGTTAGCTAGACACCCTGCCAGCCTGGCCTGTCTGCATACCAGAGGGGCCTCTGAGTATCACCTGCGCCCCCACGATAAGCAGGGCCCCCCCAGACAACCCGTTCCCCTTTCTAACGTGTACTGTATAGGGTTTTTGTGAGCGTGTTCCTTATTCTTTGTGTGCATTTTCTTTCTTTGTCCTGCACCCTGGAGTGGTTGCACATGCATGCAACCCCCCAATCCCCATTCCCCTTTATTACAAGGGTACCTTGTGACCACTCTGCACTCTTCTGTGTGTCTGGGCCAGGGCTTGTTATTCAGCCAGGGCCTGTAAGTGATGCTATGAGCTTGGCCTGCGGCTGCCTGAGGAGTCCACTGCTCCTTACGTCTTCTGGCTGTTCACCTCACACCAGAGCTGTGGCTTGTAATGGGCCGCGAATGTGTTCAGAATTCAACAGTGGGACCCGTCCATTGTTGCCAGGGGGATAATTGGTGTAAGTGGGCATCAAGCGACAGGTCGGACCGTTCCAAGGCTGGAAGGTCTGGAGGAACCTGATGCCCTCACCTCTGGCTCGCAGCATTATTGAATATGACTTTCTTTGTTATTAAAGGCAGACTTTTAGCACACAGCCGGCAGCAGGGAGCTGGCCAAGTGTAGCCACAGAACATCCAAACACGCTGTATAAGGCTGCTGATCAGCAGTCTGTTATAGTTCTATGTTCAGTAAGGCGCACAGAAACATGTTATTATATTGAGGCCAAAGATAGAGGACACATAAGATTGTGTTATCTGATAGTTCATTGAAATAGAACATGAAAGCCACATGCAATGTTTGGTTTGTAAGAAGCAGACATTTTTGTCTGATAAAAGTAGCCAGATTTTTTTTGTCCAAAGAGCTCTTAAAAGTAGCTAGTTTGTTTGTTTTTTTTGTCAAAAGAGCTGTTACCAAGGAGGTTATACAGTACATTGTCCTCTGCCCTGCTCTGTAGTAAAATGTTGCTTCATTTCTGTTAGGATTCTCAAATTCAAATGTGCATACATGTATAGTATCACAATTCTAGTAATGAGATGTTAACCAAAGTGTCTATATTACTCATCATGACAACAGTTCTATTTAATTACAAAGTGCAAAGCATCTGCGCTAAGATTGCTTCTTGAACCCTGTGCCACGTAAACAGCATAGCGGGCTGCCCATTATAGACCGTTGAAAAACGCTTCAGTGTCATTTTATAGCAGATTCAAGTACACTTTCTATAAATGGCGAAAAGATTGACGTTAATTGGACAACAGATCTTCAACCTGGAAGCCAGGATTCCATTGCAACTTATTTTATGGGATGTTTTTGCATAGGAAAACGCATCTCATAATTTATTGGACTGTAGTCTTTCATTAATGCGTCTTTGTCCCGCCTGGAACCCCGGCGTCTCTATTTAATTGGCAGAATTCTCAATGGCGGTGGACCCTGTAATATACAGCCAATAATTTACATATATTCTGCTTTGTTTGTAAACCAAATCAGACATTGCTTGATGCAGCTGAGATGGTTGGAAGCATTTTGTGTGGCTTTTTGCCTTGGCTAACTAGCGATAACATAGTGACCGTAAAAAACGAAATAAAACAATATATTTGTTAATATAAACTTCTCAATTTGTTTGGTAATTACTACTAGCAAAATTATTTTAACTGCTTATTAAGCAACATGGCAGACCCTGCTAGTAGACCAAATTTTAGATACTATAGGATTTACTAAGACTACGGCAGACCAATTCCAAGCATTGATTTATTTATTAAGAAAAAAACAACTTATAATTTCAGGTATCTTGTAACAACTGTGCTTCCCTTGTCTCTGAAAGTAAGTAGGCTTTCTGCACGATGTCTGAAATTTAGGGTTTGGAAAGCCCATAGAGATACAGTATATTACAAGTACATCATACATCTTGAGAGTTTGCTTGGAACACGCCAAGGAATAGAACCTGTCTGTACTGTTTTTAAACAATAAAGCATTTGGTCTTTGCAAATGCAACATGCGCACATGCTTATTTGGGATCAAGTGGAGACTGTCTAATGCCAGATGTGAACAGGGCCAGAGCACCTACTTGGAACATGTAGAAGGGTAGAGAGATGCAATCAGAGGCCACGCTGATCTCTTTCTCCTCTCCCCTCCATCTATCTATTTCCATCTGTGTCACATCTCAGTCCCCCTTGCTGTTGGTTTTCTTGTAACTCCTATTTCTTTTTATCACCTATGTAGCCCCATGCCCTTAACCCACCCCTCTGTCACTCCTCTCCCTTGAAAAATATGATCTCTCTCTCTCGTGTGTGTGCGTATATGCTGGTGTTAACATGGAAAAACAAACACATACACCCTTTAATCTCTGCCCAACAATTAAACCGTTGCATATGGAAAATCTCTTTTAGGTAGTTATTGGAACCAAGATTTTAAGCAACGGTTTGAAAGCAGCACTGTACGTATACATACAGTATTTTATGTTTGAGGGCAAACAGTGAGCCATCAGTTTAACCACCAGCATTAGTAATGTCAAATGGAGAGCTTGAGATAAGTTTTTTTTTTGTTTTCTCGTAATTGTTATTCTCCAGAGTTTAGGTTTCTTGAACACAGTATTAACCACTCACGTCTCTTTTCAAAGTATTCAAACTCTGTCACAGAATGATCACCTGTATTATATTCTGAAGGGACTGATTAAAGTGTCTCTTATTTTGAATTGGAACTAGAAATAGGCATGATCGTATTTGTCTTTACATTGGTCCATCCTCCCTGGGGCTCGCACAATGATGCTTCAGAGCAACGCTGCACATTAATCCTCCTGAAAAACCCCCAGTCCCCTGTCATGGGGGTGGTAAACAGCATTGGTGTCACATAATTGGCCTCACAATAATTGGTGAGACCAATTATGTCCTTAAATCTTGGAGGGGAGTTCATAAACCATGTCACAAGGACAGTGGTCTTGGAACAATAGTACGAAGACATTTGGAGCAATTATCGGCCCCTCAAAGGAAATTATTTTAAGGCGGTGTTCAACATGGGATTTGTTTTTTAACATAATTTTCCAGACCACACCTTGTAGACCTGTTCTTCCTCAAACCAGCACAACCTACCAGTGGTTCCAGTGGTATGACTCAGGAATATTTCCATGGTCTACATGGATCCAGTAACAAGAATGCATCCAGCAAAGGACAAAAGAAAGAAACGATGCAATCAGACAGGATGACTGAGAAAGAGAATTAAACAAATTGGTCACGGCATTCCCAGAACTCCCAGATGTACGTTTGACACACTGGAGTTCAGATCCACATTACATGAGTGTGGCAACGGTGAAGCCTTTCTCTGAGATACTGTTTTGTATTCGCATGGTTACTGTATGCTTATGACTAATGCGCTCCATCTTCAGCCCATGCACACTGGCCCAGGAGACCCCTGGCCAGGCATTTTAGCTGTTTTCATTGGCTACCTTCTCTGCTGATGGAAAGACTGCTCTCACCGAGGTCACATCAAGGTTTTGATAAGTTCAGGAGCGGTTACAGGGAATGATGTGTTCTCTCATTGGTATTTAAACATCAGCATCATGTGAAAACCTATTAAATCTTTCTTTGTTTTATAACGAGCACAAAGCAATGAAACCACTGAAGAACAGAAAACAAATGTTACAAAATGTTTAGCTTTAGCTGATAATGATGATTGAAAATTTATATATATATATATATATTTAAAACCAATGAAATGCTTTGTCATGATGCCTTGACAGGGTACAGAGGCCTTACGGCAAGACGGGGTCTTTTTATCATGTGGTCTAACCCTTTCAATATTCTGATGGCCAGATGAAAGTGTCATGTAAGTGCCTAATGAAAGCGGTGGCATCAGAAAGTTAGTGGGACAAGACTGATGGGAAAACTAGTTAAAATGATTTAGCCGTAGCCTCCTAAACTAATTAGCATGTAAAAATGATTTGGGAATAACCCAATGCTCTCCAAGATGATGAAAAATCTTGATTCAACAGATGCAACATTTCGTGTACTTCCTAAATGTAGGCTAAAACATCTATTTTAGCATACAAGCTGTTAAATTGCTTAATTTCCTAACAAGTTAAGATTCATGTTAACAGTTGATCGGTGACTTTTTGAAACCCAAATTAGCCGACTCACCGGCTAATTTACATTTACATTTAATATACCAGCTAATTGTTATTGAGGAGAAAAAAATGTGACCTACAAATTTATTTATTTATTTATTTGCAGTATATAGAATGGCTCTTCTGCAAATGTGCTCCTCCTTCCTCTAATCCTCTGTGAAAACATGTGGACAGTACCTGGATGATTCAGGATGTGGCTGGATATAAGCCTTAAAATTGATATTGATATAAAAAAAAACTAGAAAGCTTTTTTTCCTACTGCCAGCACATCTGCTGGTGTTCTCACTGCCAGCTGCTCCGCTGTATGTTCTCGGATGTGAGTGAGTGAGTGTTTGTGTTTACTGTAGCTCTGCCCTGCTTCATGCTATGCTGTGAATATGAAATAGGGCAGCTAGCATCTGCACTGCAGCCTTTCCTGTCCGGACTCCACATTGTGTCTACCGCTCAGCACAGCTGGCCGGAGAAAGACACAAGTGTGTGTGTGTGTGTGTGTGTGTGTGTGTGTCTGTACTGTATGTGCGACGCTGTCTGAACTCCTCGCCTGTTCTGGTCGTGTTGCCTTGACA
>JAODUG010019106.1:37744-49550 GCA_027564795.1 Aphredoderus sayanus
GTGTGTGTGTGTGTGAAAGAGAAATTGACAGTTATGAAGACTTGGTTCTATTTATTAGTGATTGATAAATTGTTACAACTTACGTAAGTAATGACTAGACATATAGCGGCATTGAGGACATTGGGTATGTTTTCACAGAAAATAATATGCACATGTCAGTGACCATGGTTATAAGGATTGTAAAGCTCTATCAAATTGTTGGTCCTCAAGAATCGAATGGAATTGCATCACGAGGTCACTGCAATTTCACTGTCTTAACCTGCCTAACAACAATGTGTGTGTGTGTGTAGTTCTGGAGGGGGATGGGGGTGGATCTGTTGTGTGCTGGATCGGGTCACCATGACCCCATGACATAAAACATAACCATAAATGTCCTGGCAAAGTAACCTATCCAATGTAATTATTGAGCAGTGTGTGATAGTGGGTCACTAATAGCTCCAAGCTTGTCTGAGCTAATCTTAGTGGACACACATAAATGTCTTCTCCAAACATTTACCACTTTGGAAGTGAACGTCAGTGCATGAGTCACCCATATACACACACACTGTATAGAGATACAGCAGAACATCCTGGCCATCATTGTCTTGGTGACAGCTGAGCTCAACAGCATTTTAAAAATAGAGTTGATAAAATAAGATGAGATGGGGTGATTGTTGGAATGCTCTCTCTCTCTCTTGCTGTTAATACAATACCTCCCGATGAGTTTAAACACTTCACATTCAAATCACAAAGGGACTTGTGAGCACTGATACATCACACAGCCTTTTATGGAATTCCAGTGGCAACATTTCTGCTCTCTAGCCTAAGTGTACAGATATGTGAAGCTCCCAATGTCAAGGACACACTGCTGTACGTTGTCTCACCTCTCCTATATATTTCTTCCAGGCATAATGAGAACCAGGCACATCTAGTATGTTGACTGTATCCTGTGGTTACATGTGTGTATTGGTGTGTGTTTACATGCGTTTATTCCTTGCCCAATAAGTGAACACATGGCCTGAGCCACATCTCTCTAGTAAAACAACTTGTTAACAGGTATGCATGTAGTGTACACACATTGCTTAATATACATTTTATTTAAATTAAAGAAAAATGTTTTAAGACTTTATAACAATACATAATAAGAACAACAGAACAGTTAGGGTTATGTTATGGGTTGTGTGTTTTTTTTGTTGTTGTTTTTTTCCTGTTGGGGAAGGGAATGCCAATTAAAACTGTAATGTTAAAATTTTATTTGACGATAAAAATAATCATACTGTATAGTAATTTCAGAAATCTTGAGCCTGTCACACAAATTGTCACATAGTTAAAGTTATGATATTGCAAAAACTATATTATGTTACAATTTGCAATTTCTTGTTCCACTACTTCCTGTTTGGCAGCTTGCATAATGTTTTTTCTTATATTTAACATAGCTGTTGTAAATATGTTTGTGTAATATGTTCTCTATAGTGGCCAGAAAATTGGCAATTTAGTAAATGTACTTTTATATATTTTTTCTTTAATCTTGGTCTTCCCCATTACAGTACCTCTCACATAATTTTCTGCCACCTCTATTTGCCCATCTCTCTCCATTTCTACTCTTTGTTCTCTGTACCAATCCTAGCCTTCATATGGTTTTAACACACTTGGCAATACGGTCAGATGAAGTCTGTTCAATCCTTATGTATGTGTGAGATCTCCTGTGATGGTGATATCATTCCCTGCATCCTTCCCAGGGATCTGTGTGTTTTTGTTTACACTCTTTCCCCTCCCATGACTCTGCTCTACTCTCCCAGGCTTACATCAGATCTCCACAAGCATTTATAGTCGAGCTTTTCAAGCTTACGACCCCCACTGTGGCCAAATATAGTAAACGAGAATCCGGCAGTTGTGTGTGTGTGTGTATACAGTATACTGTATATGTATGAGGTTGGGCATGTGTGTTCTTCATATTGCGTGTGCATGTGCATGCTCCTGCGTAGTGCATACCATCCGCACCTAAACATGTTTTTTATTGTCCCCTGTGCTTTGCCTGTAGACAACACTGCCAATTAAAGGGGAGGTTTTATGTGTAAGAGCAGGAAATGTGTGGCTGCACGCGATTGGCTGGCCGGCCTCTCCCATGTTACTTCCCCGGGGACTGAAGGGATTGGGCGCTTTACTGCCTTGGCCAAATGAAAAGTAAACACAACACACCTTTGATCATCAGGCTCTGCATTTATAATCCTTATGGGAGCAAATTATAAGATGTTCAAGGAAGCAATGAGGAACTGAAATGTGTGTGTGTGTGTGAGAGTTTCTGGGGGGGGGGGGTAATAAGAGATAAGCTCTTCAGGATGTTTTCTTCCTCCTCTTGTTGTTGTAGTGCGAGTGGAATCACCCCCACCCCCACCCCCACCCCAGTCCATGCAGCATGAGAACAAAACAAGGAGCATTGTATGAATGAAAGTGGGAGTGGCTGAGTGCTCTAGAAAGGCAGATGGATAGATAGTGGGGCAAGGCAACCCGAGCAAGGCGATGAATGAGGGAGCTAGATGGATTGTGTTTGGCTGCGCGCTAGCGTTAGCCTAGCGTGAGCTGAATGGGGAATAATGCTGCAGAAATGCTAGTGTTTGTCAGTCTACTGTAGAAGTCCCTGCTGAGAATGCTGCACTGAGCTGTGAGGGGAAACCGAAGAGGGAGACAGGAAAGCACATTTAGCCACGCAGATAAAGCCTACTATTATTACTATACATTGATATTATTGCTATAATTCGGAGCACTGATGGTCCCTTCTTTTTTTTCCTTAATGTATTTTATTTTAAATTATTGACTGGGTTTATGTCAGGTAGGTAGGGGTGGACTACCCCTACAATACCTGTGAGCTATTTTTCCATTATGTGAATGTCCTCGTCTTTAAGGTAATGTAGTCCACTACTGGTTCCAGTCTCTGGGTGTTGCTTTACCATCAGAACCGTCTTCCTGACTTACCGGTAGTGGCTGTTTGTCTATGTCTGCCCCCTGTCTGCCCTGGTGAGGCCAGGGTTAACCCTGGGCGTCTCTCCGCCCTGACATGGAGGAGGCCATTGAATGGCTGCCTCCCCCAGCCAGCAAACACATTGGCTGAGGCTGAGGGCGGATCTAATGCTGGAGCGAAATTCCGGCATGGATCCCAGGCAGGAGCGGGATCCCAAGCCTTGTGTTTGTGTGTCTTGGCTCTATTTCTTTTTCTGTCACGACGGCACAGTCGCAGAGCGTACAAATGTGTTGAGGGGAGGGGGCGAGAGAGAGACCCTAGAGAGGAGAGAATAGAAGGTGTTCAGATGTAGCTCAGGGTACATGTGAAATGGATCAGAAGTGAGGCACCTTAAAGTGAATTCGTGTGCATCCAGCCTCTCCCACCCCCTTTACAATGTAAATGGTATTCCCTGGTTTTACTCAGGCATCACAAAACGCAGCCCTCCTCTACAAAGGGGGGACTCTTCTAGGCAATATGAGCACTCATGTGATGTCTTCATAAAGGTGGCATCTCTTGAAGGCCCTTTCTACCCTCTCAACTCATTCAGTTTGTTCAACTGCAGATTCAATGTTTACTTGTATGCTGCCTGTTAGCAGGAAAGACATTTTCAGGCACACCGTGGAAGCTAAACAAATAATAAACTTGTTGTAACTCTTACTAATGGGTTTGCCAGCAAGGATAATTCAGCTTGTGCCAGAAAGGTTATCCAATCACACTTGAAAGTCAAAGGAGAATACTCCTCCTTGATTGCCAATTCACCCCATACATGGCACCCTGGACATTTCCCGTCTGAGGACAAGGTCATTTGATCCAAGTTCCAAATTCAAATCTGTTATCTAGTCCAGTTACAGTAAAAATGTATCTTAATTCCACCAAATTAACATTAATGAAAATTATTAATTGAAAGGAAAACATGAGACAATGGCATTAAATGTTAAATAACGTATGACGCCTGAATTTATGTACTGGTAGCCCTACATGTTTTTATAGGCCTTTGATATTGATTGAAATATTTAAGAAGCTTTCGTTTGATGAATCTTAATACTGGCCTCCAGTGTGTAATGGGGAACTCACTGATCCTGTTCTTGTGTTTAAACTGTTTTCACCTATGCAAAGTGGTTTGGCTCTTTAAGGTGTTTGCTAACTTTGCCAACATTCCACTTTCAAGTCCCGTTAATGACAAACCAAGACCCAAAACGCAATATTAGCAGTGTATTTTCAGTGTAAAAGTACATTTCAACAGAATACATAATTTTGAAAGCCGACATGCTGAACACGCTAATCATATTTTTAGATGTTGACAGGCACATGCCTGCTGTTGAGATGGACATTACATTTAATTGTTGTCAGATGGTAAAGAACAATATTGCAGTAATTAAGGTATTTACTGATTATCTACAGGAAAATAATACATTTAGATTGACACCGATGCCTTTTAGATCTACCGTACATAAAGAAACCTTAATTTAGAGATACGTTTATATTGTGTATTGGTGCATCTGTAGTATGAACCAGGCAAGCGGAGATTGCATTTCTTTGCAGAAAGCAGTTGGTTTTATTCTGCCAAAGTACTGTATGTTGACTTGGTGAACCGCCACAAGTGGCCATTTTTGCCCATGAGGTTTTCCCCTTGACCCGCCCCATCCTCTTGTGTTGTTGTGAGAGGAGTGGAGTTCTAAAGAGAGTGAAAATGTCTAGCGTCCTATCCAGAGTTTGTATGTTTTAAGTTGGTATTTTTCTTCAACTTGATTTAGTCTCATTGGTGAAAAAGCAGGAGGTTTTGGGGTGTTCTTAGTGCTTCCAGGCCAGTCCCCATATGCCAACCAGACCCTGTGTAACTATTATACGTGTCACCACAAGTGCAGAACCAAAACAGTGT
Source organism: Aphredoderus sayanus (assembly GCA_027564795.1). Lineage (NCBI taxonomy): Eukaryota > Metazoa > Chordata > Actinopteri > Percopsiformes > Aphredoderidae > Aphredoderus > Aphredoderus sayanus. The sequence goes on from JAODUG010019106.1 coordinate 42,604, forward strand.
TGGCAGTCGCAAATGTCCCCCTGTGTTGAATAAGAGCCTGACCACCTTCTCTTTCCTTTCTCTCTCCCCCTTCCCCCCTCCCATGTTTGCAGTGTGCTTGGACAACTGTAAGCACGGTGCATGCAGCCCCCAGGGCCAGTGCTGTCATGACCAGTGCCTGGGCAGCTGCTCGGAGCCAGGAAACGCTAGCAGCTGTGTAGCTTGTAGGAACCTCCAGCATGAGGACACCTGCGTGGAGAAGTGCCCCCCTGGATACTACGTCTTCATGGGCTGGCGTTGTGTCAGCTTCTCCTTCTGTCAGGTGGGTTTGATTGTAGGGGAAATGCAGCTTACAGCATATCATGTATTCTGTGGCTGTGTGTGCCTAATGTTGCCTGCTGCTCTTAATAGGACCTTCACAACCAGTGTACGCAGACCAAGAGGTTGAACCAAGACCGGGAGACGGGCTGCCATGAGTATGTCATCCACAATGGAGCCTGCATACCTGAGTGTCCGTCTGGATACACCTCCAACTCAACATCGTACGTCTCCTACAGACACACACCAACACACGCAATTAATCTCAATCAACATGGTATTATCCATCTTTATATGTATCTATGTAACTGATGTAACTCACCCAAAAACCTACAAGAGTGCAGCCTCCACTATCATTTCTAGTGGACTGTGCACACTGAACACACACAATAACATACACTGGTAAGGGAGTGTTTATATTTTGCTCTTAATCGATGGAGGAAGTGAGAGTATTTTTGTATTCCACTATGGTATGTCTGTAAACTCACGTTGTAGAATCTTTGGTAGGGGCAGATATTAAATGTCATTGTGGCAATAGAGGTGGAAAGAGGGCAAAACATCACCTGCTTTATCTGTCTGTCAACTGTAGGGACCACATGCTAGTCACCACCTTTTCTTTGTGAAGTAGCTAAACATTTGATAAGAAGGATGTGAGTATTTCATGCACACAATGCCCTGTGTTTACATACAAAGCAAAGAACACAGGCAAGCACCACCACCTCATACAGACACATTGGGGAGCTAAGCTAGGTTGTGTGAAGGGAGGAAGTTGTAGTCTGTAATGACTCTGCAAGTCACTTTTACCTACTGTAACTCCTTTGCATGCAAGTATGAACTGGATTACCCCAGCAAACCCCACTGAACTCACTAAATGGCTCTTTTCTTACAGACGTATAATTGTTTCCTAACTGAAGGTCAACTTCTCAACTTATGGGAAATCTGTTTTAAATAATTTTTTGTGTGTGGCTGCCAGCTATGGTTTTCAATAAAACAAAAGGAAACCAGTAAAGATGCATGGCAAATCACTAGGGATGCACCAATTTTGAATTCTTTCCTTACTGTTTTTTTTCCCCCTGACTGGCCCGGTTAAGATTTTTTTGCCGATTTCAATTTTCAGTGCTTTCACAATTTATTTTACAGCTCTACTGTATGTCATTTAGATGCAGAGGTATTTTATTTTAAATATAAAAAAAATTCGCCATTCATCATAGCAATTTGACCGTCCCTTAATCGTCAGTGCTAGCATTTGTTGTTTTTACACTTTTACAAAGCAAATAAGCTACGAGTTGAACAATAGTATATAAACAGATTTGCTCTGTGTTTTACAGAATGTCTTGTCAGTGTAATATAAAACCAAATTAGAGTAGGCCTACCTACAGTTACCTTCCTGATGTCTTGCTTGGACACTGATTTACATACCGCACACACAAGCGTGTACAGTACAGTGTGAAAACACCGGGCGTCTCTCACTAACCGACCAGAGTATCTTTTCTTTCAGCTGCTCACACCAGTACCGTAGAGCGCACACACTCTAAACCAAGTGAAGTATTCAGAATGTATTGGTGATGATTAGTAACTACTTTATTGCAAATGGGAAATAAGTGTAATCTGAACTACCAATACTAACTGTAACACAGTATCACAAACCTGTCTTGTACAGTACAGTATGTTGTCCAGATGTACTGCAAACAAGGGGACACCATATTTAGCAATGCTACCGTATTTGTACATGAAGATAAGGAGCATTGTTGGGCCCCTCTTTGAGCACCGGTAGCATTTTCTTATCAGCTGTTATTTCCAAGGATAGGCATATTTGTGTATATTTAAAAGAAACACAGGCCCAGCAGGTAATTTTCAAATGTAGCATAGAATACTTTCCTAGGCAGACGTGGGATCAGAAACACACCACGTTAAGTCCCATTTCAGTAACAAAACAATGCACTGCACACTGCAAGCATCGCGGCTAATTAACTGTGAATCAACACACACACGTGTCAATAGAAGGCCCCTCGCCGTGTTCTGCCTCCAGTGCAGTACATAAACCCCCCCTCCCCCCACCCACTATACCAGTAGATAAAGTAACACAGCATTGCGGGCCGGGGGTGAAAGCACTTGGAAAGAATGAAAATATAGATGGAGGAAGGAGGAGTGGACAGAGTTGGCTCTGACAGGAGCAGGTTGTGTACTGCAGATGTCTGTTCAGCCAAAAGCCGCAGGTTCCTGGATGATTGATGTGTTTGTGTTTTTCTGGTATAACCGTGTGTGTGTGTGTGTGTGTGTGTGTGTGCCTTTGCCCAGTCCTGGGAAGGTGTTAGGCTGTGTTGCTTTTTCCAGGGGCAGGCTGGGGAAATGTCTACTGTGTCCAGATAGAGAGAGGTATAAATAGATATATTTATTAGACACATAGCAGACTCAGATGAGAAGGCATTTTTACTTATATTGTAGACCTACAAACCCCAAAGTAGCCATATTGGCTATAGGCAAACCTTGTTATTTCATTTTAATTATCTAAGGGGGAAATAATCGTGATAATACATAGTAATGATCTTTCTACACGTGTCATAATATAGCTTAGGGGTCCATATGTGCCATGCACGTCAAATGTCTTGCAGCACCAAGGGCACGGTGACCCAGCCATTATTCATGCACTGTTTGTGTTCTTGTGCTGCCTGCTGTGTGTGTGTGTGAGCATATACCAGACGTTTCTAATCATTTGCAATTCTGCTGCTGTTGCAACTATACAGGGGTGTGTGTGTGGGGGGGGGTTCGATGGTTTGGTTTGAGCAGATGCAGGCGTCATCACAGTGGCTTAGCTGGCAGTGGCTACAACCAGACGCACAAATCACCCGCCTCGACAGGCACACACACACACACACACACACGGAGATTGGACATGTAAGGCCGGTTGCACACCACATGATCTGTAAAGCTAATATTCAGATGGATACTGAAATCCCCCTTTAAGCGTTTGGCTCTCAGTATCTCTCTCTCTCTCCTCCACTCCTTCTTTTCTGCAGACAACAAGCATTCGGTCTTGACTAGCAACCATAACAGACTTTTCTCATCTTTCCTTGGAAGCTCTGACAACTCTGTGTGTGTGCGTGAGGCAGAGCGAGAGAAGTACGTATTTGCTCTGGTTCCGCCGGGCCCTGGCCCAAACCAAACCAAAGCGTCAGCTGCAGCCTGTGTTCTTGATGGTTCTAGCAGACCCCACAACCCGGAGTCACAGGGTTCAGCTGGACAAACGCGCGCTGTCCCTTTAAGAGCCTGCCACCGGACCCGCCTGTCTGTCTGTGTCAGTCAGTGTTTCTCACTACAATGACCCAAAACATCCTCTCTTGCCGCGCTGCAACTACAGCGTGAATTTACAGCTTTTTTCCATTTGGGGGAGAGATAAATGACAATATCTGTTGTTTTTGCAGAGGTTGTTACCGAGTGTTTCCACTAGATCACAACTCATAGGTGGATTGATGCAAAGTATTAAGAACTTATAAGCTAGAAGCATCATGTGGCAGAGTCATATGGCCACATTCAAAGCATAGGCCTGGTTAGGGGAAACACAGAGGGTGAATGCCTGCCAGTGTGGTTGTGTGTGTAGTTATTTATACATGTCTTGTTTGTCTGCGTGTCTGTACACAAGCCTGCCGTATGCACACGTGCTTCTCATGCAAAGAGGGGGGTTAACGTCAGGGCTTCACAAACAGCATTAAAACCAAACCGTGTGAGCTAGCTAACAGCACTTTGTGCCGCACTAGCATGGGCCCCTGCAGTGAACAATAGCAGTCTTTGTTAGCCAGGCCCAGGGCAGTGGAGCTGCTTTACATAGGCGGCTGTTAGCCTTGCCCTTTGATGCCTTTGTCTCCTCGCCCCTGAGTTGTAGAAGCCTGATTGGGCTTCGTATTTAAAGGAGGGGGGGGTGGGCAATCATACTTATTTCAAACTCCCCACCTCTGCCACACCCCCCCTTCACCACCCAATCTCCAGATCTGTGGTTGTAAGGAGAACTGTTGTGACGTGACTCTTGTTTTTCAGTCAGTCATGCAGGGATAAGTCCTGTTCCCTAATACACAGCATCTCTCCTCCACCCCCTCCTCCCTCCACCTCCTCTGTCCCTTTCCCTCCATCCTCTCTGTCTCGTTTGTTTTCCACGTGCACAGTGACCAGATGGACGACAGACAGACAGTTTTAGTCTGTCGGTGGTGGAGAGGGGGATTCTAGGGTTGAGCGTTGGTCGTTTTTAGATTATGTCTAAACCAGATCTGTGTGGTTGGCGATGTCAAGGCTGGAAGTGGAATTAAAGAGAGGCATTATGCTCTTTCAAGAGCAACTAGAACTAGAACAAAAGCCAAACAAAAGATACAGTAGTTATTTGTGAAGCGGGGTGGGGGGGCTTTTCTCTGTGTGGCGTGTCATTGGCTACTCGCTAAATGAGGCCTGGCTTTTGTGAATGAATTCCTGGAAGGTGACACTACCAAGCCTACGGCGCACTGTGCACAGGCACACTCCCAAAGTAGCGTCCTACTGGGGGACTACGGCTAATGGGTCGGTCATGTAGGCCTGTTGTTTGTGTGTGAGTGTTGACAACATAACAGATTGAATTAAAGGAGAGAAGACCCCGCTCTCCCTTATGCTTGTCAAATGAGATGTTATGGAGAGATTGCATAATCTAATTCCCTCTCACCAAGGGCTGTGATATGGATTTATTACAGGTATTAATATACAGTGAGAGAATCTTACAGATCCATCTACACAAGTCATTAAGTTTATAGTTAAAACTCAGTTTTGTTTGTCTTCTGTTTGAGGCAACTGCTTTAATGTTTTAAAGTCAAGTATATTTATATAATATTATATTCTGAAAGGGCTGTAGGCACAGTTAACATTGAAACAAATACCGCTTTAACCTGCTCCCTTAAACGGTTTTAACTTCTATTAAGATTTGAAAGTAAATGTATCCCTTGTCAACATTTCACTGTTATGGTCATTGTCAGGAAACTGATTAATGAAACTCTCTTAGTAGACAAGGCTTTCCAATATTTTAAAGAGGACAAAGAAAGATGACGTTATATTGCCATAATATTTCAGGCCTTGGTGGGGTTTTTTGTGCGTGTTTGTTTCTATTTAAAATGACACAGCATTTTTGAAAAAGCTGTGTCATTGCCTATCCCAACCTACACTATAGCAACAGGCCAACAGGCATTCCATCCACCTCCTTCATTCCATTCCAGTGTTATCTCAATGCTGAAAGCGAATGTGTTGTTTACTTTCAAATGCTCTTTTGTAATAAGCTATCAATAATGGTGGTGGGCATGCCACCTACGAATGTAGCTAATTGAGTAATTAGAATTGACTTGGACTGTTTGCCATCACACACCTTGTGTTGTCGAATGCTGCTTTCCTTCCAGGAACACCTCAAGAGCTGTTTTTCAATAGTTGAGGCACATTCATTCTGGTCGTGTCTACATAACATAACGTTATGGTGCAAGATAAAAACCCTATTGTAAAGGGAATGTCCTAAAGACTAACTCTACTTGGCATGCATGCAAACTGCACACGCTAGGATCTGGCACATGACCGTGTATACCATAGCATCAGTTTGTCCACTGTGACTTGACAGTAGCAGCTCACCTCATGGACTCTGCTGTTTTGCAGGAATGCGTTCTAATCTTTTTCCGTGCCCTTCTGTGCTCAGGCTAAACTGTTCGCCATGCGCTGGCCTGTGCCCCAAGGTGTGCGCTGGCAACAAGACCGTGGACTCTGTGACGTCAGCCCAGGATCTGAGGGGATGCACCATGCTCCATGGCAACATGATCATCAAGATACGAGGAGGAAGTGAGTACCACAGCTCCCCACCACTAGCTACAGTACGTTGTGTACTGCAGGCTGCCTGCGTGTACTGCTGTCAAACGTAGGTAGTGGATTACCTGGGCTTAGCAGACAAAGACACTTTCTCCACCCCCATCACAGCACAGGTTAGAAATAGAGCCATGCAAATGTACAGAACTGGTGAGTAAATCTCTACCTCTCCCTTTCTGTCTTTATCTTGTTCTTCATCCCCCTCTCTCATCCTGTTTCTCGTTTCATCCTCCCTACATTTCTTCATATCTCTCTTCCTGCTCTTATCTTTTCTTCGCTTTCTTCCACTTCATCTCCCTCTTTTATTTATCTCCATCTCTCTCCTGCCTTTTTATTTTTTCCTATTCTTTCTCTTTCTCTCCCCCTCTTCCCCCCCCCTCTCTCTCTCTCTCTCTCTCCCACCCTCTCCCCCTCTCCCCCCCTCTCTCTCTCTCCCACCCTCTTTCCCTCTCTCCCTCCCCAGATAACATTGCTGCTGAGCTGGAGGCTAACCTGGGCCAGCTGGAGGAGATCACAGGCTACCTGACTATCCGCAGGGCCTATGCGCTGGTCTCCCTGTCCTTCCTCCGCAAGCTCCGCGTCATCCGGGGCGAGCAGCTGGAGGGAGAGTAAGTCCGTCTGTGTCCTGTCCCCCTGCATTACCTCTCCACCTGTCACATAGCTCCTACTCCCCCTCTGACCTGTTATCATCACAGTAATACAGCTGGAGGGAGAGTAAGTCCCCTGCATTACCTCTCCACCTGTCACATAGCTCCTACTCCCCCTCTGACCTGTTATCATCACAGTAATACAGCTGG
>JAODUG010019106.1:49650-77299 GCA_027564795.1 Aphredoderus sayanus
GAGTAAGTCCCCTGCATTACCTCTCCACCTGTCACATAGCTCCTACTCCCCCTCTGACCTGTTATCATCACAGTAATGCAGATGTCACTTTATGTAAACAGGGGCCACTTAATCCATAGTGGTTAGAATTCAGTTCTAATATCACTTTATATTTCTGTATTTAATATCTCCTCTCCCATCCGTCTGGTTGCAGTGTCCATTCCTTCTATGCATTGGACAACCAGAACCTGCGGCAGCTGTGGGACTGGTCCAAACACAACCTGACCATCCAGCGCGGCCGCATGTTCTTCCACTACAACTCCAAGCTGTGCATGTCCGAGATCCAGAAGATGGAGGTGATTACGGGAACCAAAGAGCGGAACCAGAAAAATGACATCGCCCTGCGGACCAATGGGGACCAGGCCTCTTGTAAGACGCCGGGCGGACATTTTGCATACACACTGCAGCATCATAGTGGATTCAGTGTTATTCTGTCTGAAAGCACTCACACCTTTTATATTAAAATGTATGCATAGAAAATCTCCTGTCTTCTTTAATGTAGCTTTAATCACTAGAGTTCACTGTGAAAACTCTGGATCAGCATTAGAGGTTTCCATCTGAATATTATACTATTTTTTATTTTTTTATTTTCTTTTGCCTTTAGGTGAGAATGAGCTGCTGACGTTCACCCAGATAAAAACCGTATCAGATAAGATCATAATAAAGTGGAAGCCATTCTGGCCATCGGATTTCAGAGACCTGCTTGGTTTCATGGTGTTCTACAAGGAGGCGTAAGTAATTCACATAATTTCCACATTATTGGGCTCTTTGTGATGTATATATCTGGGTAAATAAAGTTTTGGGTATTGTCTGCGATTACACATTTTACACTTTTTGTCAAATTCGCCAAATATCTCCTCGCATTCCGCTACCGTTCTCTGTGCCTGCTGGGGAAAAACATTTGTCTACACAGCCCTGGATCTGTGTATGGGAAAACAAATAATCCTAGTCTTTGCAATGCATTTCCAATGCGTGGGGCGGAGCTTCTGAGGGAGCACCCTATGGCATTGAAGGGAGAGGTGTTTTCTTTGACGTTAGCAACCACTTTCGAGATTATCAGACACTGCCTTTTAAGGCATCGGTACACCTTATTAAACCTTATTAAAGCTGTACTGATGGCTATCGAAGTTACAGTATCACATTGAAGAGTTTCAGCCTATGCAACTAGTAGGATAATTCCACTTTAAAAACTATGTTTACCAAATGACAACTTTTCCCATCTTTGCTCCACCTGCAGACCATATAGGAACGTGACTGAGTTTGACGGACAGGACGCCTGTGGCTCCAACAGTTGGGTGATTGCTGACGTGGACCCACCTCCTCGGGCAACGGAGGGCAATAATCAGCAGGACCCTGGCTACCTGATTCGACCTCTGAAGCCCTGGACGCAGTATGCCATCATGGTCAAGACCCAGCTGTCTGCTTCTGACGAGCATCAGGCCCGAGGAGCCAAGAGCGAGATCATCTATGTCCGAACCAACGCCACCAGTAAGTCACGAGACCTCCTGACCTGTAATCGAATCCCACAGTGGGAAAAAAGTAACTATTGTCAAGGGGAATACACAAGCCTGCTTGCAGCTTATCTAGATCATTTAAAAAAAGTAAAACAAACCTTATTTCAAACAAACCAACCTTTGTAAAGGTGACGACTAATAATAATATTAGCTAATATTACTTTGAATGCTATATACTATTATGATGCATCCCCAAATGTTATTTGCTATTCACATTCTTCCTTCTTATTTCTCCAGAGCCCTCAGTGCCCTTGGAACCCATCTCCTTCTCTAACTCCTCCTCCCAGATCATCCTGAAATGGAAACCCCCCAGTAACCCCAATGGTAACATCACCCATTACAGAGTTATCTGCCGGAAGCAGTCGGAGGACAGCGACCTCTACAAGTTTGACTACTGCCTACAAGGTTGGTAGATGCTGTGGTGATGCTTTTCTTACTGGCGACTTTCTTGCTGTTTTTAAATAACAGGGCAGGGTTCACAAGCGGTTGTTTGGTTAACCACTTGGGGGCGTGCTGGTTAAAGTAATTCAGGGAAGAAATGCATCAGAATTGCCCTATTAAATGGACAGCAATTGAACTTGTTTGTTACATATCATAAATGAGAGCACATACAATTAGTGTTTGTTAAAAAACTTAATATCAGTAAACGTAAATCTCTGCCAAAACAATGATTAAATCCAGTGTCATGCTGCTCCTGCTGATACCATACCTGATGCCATAGTGCCTCCATGACTTCCTGTGATGCAGTGTGCACAATTTTAGCTAGTGCACACCCCTGCCTGTCACTCCTATATGGAAGTAGGTCGTAGCTTGTGATCCCGCCCCTCGCACCCACCAATCATGAATGCAAGCACATGCACTGTACAGTATATTTATTGAAAGATTAGTTCTGTGATTTTCAACCTTTGACCTTATTTAAATGTAACTTTCCATAATCTGTGTAGCATTAGTTCATGGATATGTTTAGTATTGAGAAACTTATCCGATCAGGTGAACACTCGCTGGGCTTATAAAGCAGATCAACCAGAAACAAACTAGGCCTTCAATATCCATGATCATTTCTATTTCAGAAATGATCATGACATTTAATTAAGGGCTCAAATCTCAAAATCAGTTTACATCCAAAATCACATTTACTGGACATATTTAAGTACATATGCACTTATGAGGATCTTGACACATGTGAATTGGTGTACTACTACTTTACTGTAGTTGTGAGTGGCTGCTGATACAAATCACAGTGGTTAGTCAATCTTCTCACTGGGATCTGGATGCCCCCTCTCATAAGGCATGAAGCTGCCCTCCCGCACGCCCACCCACGTGAGCAATGATGATCAGCAGCAGAAGAACCAGACAGATGAACCCAGGACAAAGTGCTGCGCCTGTCCCAAGACAGACGCCCAGCTCAAGAAGGAACAGGAGGAGAGCGAGTACCGCAAGACCTTTGAGAACTACCTCCACAACGAGGTCTTTGAGATCAGGTACCCCCCCACCCATGACGTATGCACATGCATGCCAAGGCCAGGTGAAGAGATGGCAGGTGTTGTGATCATAGCTGCATCCTCTTGAATATCATCTGTGGCAGTATAGTGGTCCTCACTACAGTATGTGTCCACTTAGTGTAGCTCTGTAAGTAGAACAATGTGTACAATGTTACTGTACACTGCCAGGGCATCTGGGTTAATTAGGATAGTTAGGTAGTGAAAGGCTCTATAAGCCTGATGTGTTGCAAATTCTTCCAGAATCTGCTGTAAGCCCCGCCCTCTGACACCGGGTAAGCCAATGAAATAACACTCGGAGTTATTTCCCATTAATGCTATTTATCTGCTCACCATTAAATTAAGACCCACATGCAATGGTTCTCAGCGAAGAAAAGATTAATCAAATGGCGCTGACCAACACAGCGCTTATCCACGGCCGAAGATTTTATTTTAAAATTCTTTTTCTTTGACGGATAGCAAATGTTTTGCAAGAAGCTGCCACTCCCAACCGTGTGAGGTGGTTCTGATGTCAGCCAATGGCTGCTATGATTAGTGTGACATTTAATATTCCCGTACATGCGTTACACTTTGAAAGCTGTGCCAGGCAGACACACACCCTCCAATGATGGAATGGTTGGTTTTGATACCTAAGGCTCTTCTGGCAGGTGTAAGAGCAAGCATCGGTAGCTGATAGATGACCTGCTGATTGATAGAGCCTTGACACACACACACGCACACGCACACACACACAGACACACCCCTTTCACGATGATGTTTGTTTTATGTTCTTTGGGCGTCTTGTTCTCTATTAACACAAGACACAAGCTGTCACAAGATTGTGGCTGTAATGCAAGGAACAAATCCACACAGTAGCCGCATTGTTAGAGAAATCAACGGCACTCAGCCAAGGGAAGGAATAAATATATATGGCTCCTGAGACGTGAGAAATCACAGCTAACAATTTGTTTTTCCCAGAAGACTGTTTTGACTGATGGAGAGAAGAATTTTAACATAACGTTTATCAATCAATATGATTGAATGAGATTTAGTGATTTATTTCAAGTGCAGTCTCTAATTGGAGTGTGCTTCTGGTTGTACAGTATGTATTGCTGCTGTTTTCAAATGCTGGCTGGCTGCCATTATCAGCTATTAACTCATTGGGGGAAGAATAGTTTCCATTGTGTACTCACATGGGGCCAGTGGGGATGGAAGTTCTACAGACTGACAGAACAGTTCTACATGCTAGAAGCATCAGAATATCAACTGCTGTAATTCCAACTTTAATTACAATATAGTCTTGGCTGTGATAGACACATTGAAAGGTGATTCTTTTTCCTACTGACACCTGTCACAAGGCAGTGACACATCACAGCACAAGACACAAAATAGTTCCCAAAATAAGGACTTGTATTTTTGGGAATGCCATAACTGATGTAGCTGCTGTGCTATATTGTGTAATAATTAGGCTGACTCTGCTGTGGGTTTTTGTGACAGAGCAGTAGGCTTGAAACCCTCCTTAATTCAGCTACAGTATATTGGGCCTCCCCGTTTCACCGCCTTGTTTTTCTCATTGTGGCTATGTGCCAACCCTGCCCATCTGTGTGTGTGTGTGATGTCTTTGTGTATAGAGACATGGGGTCCCAGACATAAGCCCCACCCCCACCTTTGTCCTCTCCCAGTAGACCTTTAGCAGTACAAAAACAGGGTTACAAACACGCACACTCCCTTCGGTCTTCTGTTGGGTGTGATCACTGTGCCCATTATCATCCATGCCAGTTGAAGGGGCAGTCATGCAAACTTTCTCTCTCTCTCTCACACACACACACGCACACTCTCACACACACTCACACGCACACTCACACGCACACACGCACACACGCACACTCTCACTCACTCACTCACTCACTCACACACACACACACACACCTCATGTGGGATTTGATTCCGTGCTGCAGTCTGAGCCAAGGTCACTTTCCAGTTTGAGAAGAAAATAAATGTGTCGTCCTCACTTGCCCCCCCCCCCCCTTCTCCCCCGTTTCCCCACCCCTGTCACTCAAAGATGTACAATATCTGGTAGTATTTGTCTCCCACCCACATCTACTTTATTTCCCTGAGAAATGATGAGTCCCATTTAGAACCAGAAGGTGCCCAGTGCACCCAGGGACTACAGAGTGACTACCTTACCACATCAGCTAGGTGTTGTGTGAGGTTGTGTTCCTGCTTATCCAGTGCAAAGCTTCCACTGAACCTATTTTAGTTTGAAACTTTGTATACTGGTATCCTCATTTCCTTTTGTGGCTGTCCTATTTGGACTAAACTCATTGATCCCGATGGTAAAGTCACAGAATACTCGCTGGCACCACCTAGTGGTAATTGGTGGTGGTAGTGCTGTAAATGTCAGCTAGTGTGGCTCCGTGCTGTAAAGGTTAGTGAGGGCAGAGCCAGAGCAGACACCTCCAGTTCCTCTGACCCTCTTGTTTGACGTCGTTAGTTTCTTGTGAACAGTGAAGGTAGCTTGATGACAGCAGTAGGTTAGACGCAGGGAAGGATCTCCGCTAGAGCGGTTCCTGTCTTTGCTAACTCCCCCTTCCCGTCTCTCTGCCTCTCCAGGCGCAATCGACGGCGGCGCTCCGTGGGTGTGGCCAATGCCACCTGGACCCTCCCCCCTTTCCTCACAACGGCGCCCAGCCTGTCATCTGCACCTACCGCCGCCGGCCCTGAGGACGAGGATGGGGAGGCATCCAAGGTCTTTACTTTTCATACAGTTTTATATTTAATATATTTCTGTTATTATATTCCATTAGAATATTGTTTGGCTACAATTGCTAGTGCATGACCTAGCAACCAACAACTGACACGTGTACTTACATGCAAGTCGCTTTGGATAGAAGCATCTGCCAAATGCCATAAATGTAATATTATCAAATGTACCATGGTGTCTTCGGAGCCGTGTTAAGACAAGATCCTACCTGTTCAGTCACTACTTCAAAGCGCTAGTGCGGTGTAACTGTAGTGAGAAGACCTTTCAGGAGTTAGGACTTGAGGACTGTACACATAGACGCATGTGACCTCACCATCTCCATCCTCTTCAGGTGGAGCTGAAGGTTCTCGCCAAGGAGTCCACGGTCATCTCCAACCTGCACCACTTCACCAGCTACAAGATCGAGATCCACGCCTGTAACCACCCTACGGATATAAACCGCTGCAGCATGGCTACCTACGTCAGTGCCCGCACCTTGCCTGAGGGTACGGGCCAACCACACACACGCACGCACGCACACACACAGTCACATGCTTAATGGTGGGATGCTGTTTTCCTTCATCCTTTTCTTTCTTTCATTGTTTTTCTTGTTTGCTTTTATATTCTCTTTTTCTTTTCATTTAATTTTCACAACAAATTACTGCAACATGTACCCCACTCTCCCTCATGGTCAATATTGTATGTAACCCTCTTGGCCCGGCAGACAAAGCAGATGATGTCCCCGGCGCAGTAACCATTGAGATGCTCCCAGAGGAGCCCAACTCTGTGTTAATCAAGTGGCAGGCCCCGCCCTCCCCCAATGGCCTGATCATCCTCTACGAGCTGTTCTACAGGAAGGTTGGAGATTCTGAGGTCAGTCGTCATGCACACGCACTGGGGGAGGGGAGGGGAGGGGGTGAAATATACACAGGTACTATTTAGCATGGAAGGAGAGGGTGAAAGGAGACACAGGGAGTTGAAGAAGAAGGAATAAAAACTAGCGAGGTATTGGGAGGAGGGCGATGAGTGTACATGCTTGCTGTCTGTGTTGTTGTTGTTTACTTGCTGTAAATGTTGATCCACCTCTAATTGCTATTCACTGCTGCACTGCGTGACCCTAGGAGCCAGTAGCAGCTCTGTTACCATAGTGACGGAGGCACGAAGGCAGAGCAGAATGCAGTGGCAGTGCTGGACTGGCATCTCAGATGACACCTCTAGTGCACATGCTGTGGAAACAAACCATTTAGTAGCGCACCCTAGAGCCCAAGCCACACTGTTTGGGTTTATGCAAGCGAGACGTACAGAGCACTAAACCAGGGGTTCAAACTTTGAGCTGAGACCCCCAAAAACTTATTATCGTTTTACCCAAACATGAATATTTCCAATATACTGTATATGACAATACGCTATATTGGATATTTTTAACATTTTAGTGAAATAATATAATTTGTTTTTGCTTATTTAAATGCTTACATCATTCCTAAAATTTTTCCTGCCAAAATAATTTGGTTGTTTAGCTATGGTAAATCTCTCCATTTATAAAAGGTGGTGTAGGTAGGATTTTAGAGCTAGAAATGTAGTGTATTAGAACTGCCATATACATCTGTCAGCTATCAGCAAGTGAAATGTGCTGTGAGATTATCTGCTCCGTTTGATAACCCCTGCCTCTATACAAGTCAAATTAGATATATTACCGCGCCTAAAGATTTGACCAATCAGGGCCTCTTTTTCCTGATTTACCTTGCCTGTCTAAACACGTTTATAGGAAGTTGATTTACAAAATCTCTCATTTGTTCTATACATTTTGTTTTAGTTCTCATTGCAAATGCCAAATTTGACCTACAGCAGCTTTAACCCTCCTGTTGTCCTCGAGTTTCAAACACACTGCCATCATATGCCAGCATATGGCGCCATCTGATTGTGTCCTTCTCTTTAGTGTTAGTGCTGTTTGTATTTATTTATTTATTTATTTATTTATTTATGCATGTATTTTTTTCTTTCTCATGCCTTTTAACCCTCCTGTTGTCCTCTGGTTTCAAACACACTACATTGTGTGCCAGCAGTGCACATCTTATGTGTGTAAGCTGTAGAATTAGAATTGGCGCCTTCTATCTACCACCAATAGGTACTGCGTTGGGTCAACATGAGGGTTAAAGACCATACTGTAGTAACTCCATGCTGGGGTTAACTTCATGCACATCTATCTTGTCACAGGTTCACACAGCCTGTGTGTCTCGGCCTGCCTATGTCAGGACAGGCAGCACCAAGCTGCGCCTGGTGCACCCTGGGAACTACAGCGTGAGGATCCGTGCCACCTCGCTGGCGGGAAACGGCTCTTTCACGGATGCCGCCTACTTCTTTATGCCTGACAGTAAGTGTGGCTGTCATTTTAGGGTACAATAGTTAGTATTGTATAGTATCTGACTAGATACTAAACACAGGCATTTGTGAACTTACCAATGGCTACTGTGTTGTGTTTTTGCAGAGGACTCTGGCATGTTTAAGGTTGTGATTGGTCCGGTTATCTGTTTGATTCTGCTGCTGTGTGTGGTAGGCGGCGTTGTCATGGTTTTCAGGAAGAGGTAAGTGCCATGGATTAAAAATACTCTGCATCAACCAGAGAATGTATAAATATTTTTATTAACGTTATATTAGCGGGAGCATACAAACATGCTTATAGGGTGGAGTAGAAGTTAAATTCTTAGTTTATTCCCCACTTACTTTTTGTACGAATTATTAGTTATCTTTATATGAGTCGAGGTCAATACATGTGGATTACTGGATATGGTCCAGATGTGGATTCCATTTTATATGCATTTCCGACTAATTTGTGAATGGGTTCATTGTAGGCAAACTGAGGGCCCCACCGGACCACTAATAGCTTCCTCGAACCCTGAGTATATCAGCGCTAATGATGGTAAGCTGCTTTAAAACTAGATAGATGTATTTCACTGGGTCTGTTGGGATAAAGAAATAAAATGAAACAAAATGAAATGTATGGTTTGAGTATTCTGTGAAGTCAGTGTACATGGCTTTCCTGTTAGAATGTACTAATATGGAATAGTGAGAACACCTGTAGTGGTTTTTCATCATACGTCTATACAATAGTACAATGGTTTGGGGGGGTGTGTCTTTGCAGTGTATGTCGCAGATGAGTGGGAAGTGGCTCGGGACAGGATCGCGGTCCTCAGAGAGCTGGGCCAGGGGTCCTTCGGCATGGTGTACGAGGGTCTGGCCAAGGACATTGTTAAGGGCGAACCAGAAACCCGCGTGGCCGTGAAGACGGTCAATGAGTCGGCCAGCCTTAGAGAGAGGATCGAGTTCCTCAACGAGGCCTCGGTCATGAAGGCTTTCAGCTGTCACCATGTGGTACGCCAGACCACACTCGTGTCTTTCACAGTTCCTTCATTGAGGAAAAACGCACTTTTATTAGTGTTATAGCTTTTACATATTGTACTGTTTGTTTGTTTATGTGAAATCATTGGAAGGTGTTAGTGATTCCTAGAATCAGTGAAAGACTTGCTATTCTCACCGTTGAGTTTGAATCATGAGTGTGAGCATGTTTGTTCTGCAGGTACGTCTCCTGGGGGTGGTGTCTAAAGGACAGCCCACCTTGGTTGTGATGGAGCTGATGACCCACGGTGACCTGAAGAGCTACTTGCGCTGTCTCAGGCCTGACTCGGAGGTGCGTGCTCTTTCACTCGCGTGGAAGCAGTATTTCTGACCTGTGTGGAGAATACACACTGTGCTTGCTTAAGGAACTGCCTTAACATAACACCTCACAGAATATTTGTGCATGTTGTACTTAAAAGAACAACCCAACCGGCCGTCCACCTCCCACACTGAAGGAGATGATTCAGATGGCGGGAGAGATCGCAGACGGCATGGCTTATCTCAACGCCAAGAAGTTTGTCCACAGAGACTTGGCTGCTAGGAACTGCATGGTGGCAGAGGACTTCACTGTCAAGATCGGAGGTATTGTGACTTTCCTTTAACATATTTTGTGTTTGTCTTTATTTTTCCTTAGCAGTGGTTACCTGATTTATCGGTTATCAAGGCTAAACTCTAAGATTCTAAGGCCTCGTATTAATATCATATCATCATATAGTCACATTTCCAACAGCATTTTTGTCTCCCTTTAAGCTAAACATTCCATTTTAGAGAGAGACTATTGGTTGCAATATGTCCCGATATGTCATCAAATTGCCTTTTTTTGGGTCTGGAAACAAGTTCTGGCTGTACATGTTGGACCGAGTTTGAAGAAAAACTTGAATAATTATATTATCTGTACTTTGTTACTAATGCATCACCTCTTTAATACTTTATTTTGTTCCCTAATGTCTCGCTCCCTTTCCGTCCATGACTGATAGACTTTGGTATGACGCGAGACATCTATGAGACAGACTACTACCGTAAGGGAGGTAAGGGTCTGCTGCCTGTCAGATGGATGGCCCCTGAGTCTCTGAAGGACGGCGTCTTTACTGCTCACTCCGACTGCTGGTACGTAACCAGCACTGGAAAGGACCTCAGCTGTCACATCAATGCAGCACTGAATCACTTTTATTCTGTTTGAGGAAAACAGGATATATCAGATTGTCTTTCCTGATCACTTCCTCTTGCTTCTTTGTGTGTGTGTGGTGTGTCTGCAGGTCATTTGGCGTGGTGCTGTGGGAGATTAGCACGCTAGCAGAGCAGCCCTATCAGGGCTTATCTAATGAGCAGGTTCTCAAGTTTGTGATGGACGGAGGCTACCTGGACCGCCCGGAGAATTGTCCGGAGAGGATGTGAGTACATACAGTTCTACAAAGCTGGTCTTGTGTGGAGGGGAAAGAAGTAAAGGGATTTATTCATTCAAATACACAATTTTCTGTCCCCACTTGGTACTGGACTATAATATCTGTATTGACATATTTTGGTTTGTGGTATTTTGTGACTGACAAAGTGGATCCAAGGTCTTAATAGGTACATCCCATGATTCCCCCATGAAACCCTGCTCTACCCCACTGAGGTTCTCCTGTCTCCACCCTTCACCCACACTCCTTCCTGCAGGCACAGCCTGATGCAGATGTGCTGGCAGTACAACCCCAAGATGCGGCCCATGTTCCACGAGATCATCGACATGATGCGTGAGGACCTGCACCCGTCCTTCCAGGAGGTGTCCTTCTTCTACAGCGAGGAGAACAAGGTCCCCGAGGCGGAGGACTTTGACCTGGACCTGGACAACATGGAGAGCATTCCCCTGGACCCTTCCTCTTACTCCCACAGAGAGGAGAGCCTGGGGAGGGACAGTGGGCCATCAGTGGGCCTCAGGGGGAACTATGAGGAGCATGTCCCCTACACACACATGAATGGAGGCAAGAAGAACGGACGAATCCTATCGCTGCCTCGGTCCAGCCCTTCCTAACAGTTCCTGTTTTCTAGATGAACTTGTTTAAACCCCCGACACCAAAACATCCTTCATTCCCTTCTAGTCTGTTTTCTTTATCCTCCTCGTTCCACTCTTTTCTAAATTCCTTGTCATCTTGTTCTACTAGAAGCCCTTCACTCAAAAAATAAATAAAATAGATCTCAGGACTTTTCATTTTCGTCCTCACAGCTGCCAAGCACAGGCGGGCGAGGGATGCTAACATGCATGGTGTAACCACACTTGTTTTTTGTTTGTTGTTTTTTTACTTCACATCAAGACGGACTTTAGCATATTATGTTGTTTTTCACGATTGCCAAGTTTCCAGGACTCTTATTGCGGTGAAAGCAATGAAAAATGGGGAAAAAACTGTGAACACAACAAACCTTACACAACCAGAAGGCTGCTTACCCTTTCAAGACTTGTCCTTCCTCTCCTCCCTTATAGAACCCCACCAATCTGTATTTCCTTGTCCCCAACCCACAAAGTGAAATGTTTTACTCAGATAGTGGCCTTTTTATATGTGGCCTATAAACAAAGAGTGTGTATTGGCACTTGTACTTATTTCCTTTTGAACAATGACTTAATCAGTTTGGAACTGTTTGGGACGTTGGGATAAGTTGATCCTCGAACAAACGTCTATTCATAGAGGATTTCTTTTTTTTTTTTTTTTTACAGTTCTGCACAATTCCAAACTACACACAGATTCATTGGGTGTTTGGTGAACAGTTTTAATTTATTATCTTTTATTTTATTATCTTTCACTATCTTTAGCTTTTTCTTTCTCCATTTTATTTCTGTCCTCACAATACGGCTGAAGGATATTTAAACAGTTAAGAATTGGACAAGAGAGTTCATCAGACTGACCAATAGCTGCTGCTTTGATACATTTTAGTGGGTATAGAAATATATATATATATATATATATATATATGGAATATTGGTATTGATGTATCGATATTTTACATATATAATATATGAAATATTGATGTTTGTATATAGTTCATATTTGTAATATTTTTCATCAGAAGCTTTGCTGGTAAAATGTTTTTGTTTGTTACGTTTGTTTCCCCCCTATCCCCAGAAATAACACATCACCCTCCGTCTCTCTGTGTCTTAGTCCTTCAGCCTGTCCTCTAGCAATCGGTCTATATCGACTGAGAAGAGGAAAGGGACCTAGAAAATTCTTAAGTTACAGCATTTTAATGATGTTTTTAGAAATCTTATTTCCATTAAGATTTGTGGTCAGCAGGAGGCCACTTGGTAACCGAACACAATAATCAAAAAAGCTTTATAAAAAGGGGAAGCTCTCTGGCCTAGACTTGAGGTCTCTATATGTTCTAAAACATTTTAGGCGTTCTGTTGGTTGGTGTATGTTATTAGTATGTCAAGAGCTTGTCCTGGCCTAGTGATTGTACCGCCTTGTGTTGGCTTATTAGTAGTTTTTGTCAGTGTTGTTGGTGGGTTTGGGTTCAAGGGAAGTGGGAAATCCACAACAGCAGCCGGCCTAATGCAGGTAATTTCTACATAATGTTGATGGTGCTCAGAATGAGGCTGGTGCAATGTTCCATATTCTGTGGTGGAGGACTGGAGGAGGAGCAGGAAGCCAGAGTCCACAGCAAGCGTGGAGATTGTGACTATTAGTCAATTACGAGAGTGAGTGAGAGAGAGAGAGAGTGTTAATCCTATAACTCTCCCTCCTATCACATGTAGTGTGGCAGTCAGGATAGTACAGCAACACTCAGGTCTGACATTCCAGCATTTAGTTCCAAAAGCTAGTTCCCTGCTCACTCATTTGACCACCGGTCAAATCTGCTGTTATCACCACAATCTGCATACACGCCAATACATCGTATTTCCAAAATTATTCTATTATAGCTAACGCGTTTTCCCAAACATTCACAGGATTTGACTTTAATGAATACAACTTGAGTCAGAATGGCTTTATTTAACTAATACATGTGTCCCTCCTGTATGAAATTAGAAACATTCCTTTTACCTTCCATGTAACAGAGAAAGTCATTGTCGATAACCCACCACAGCTTGAACTGGTTCGTGGGTGTAATTATAGTCCAGATGCCGTTTATATTTGCTCAGCGAGAGCACCAAGGGTTTTCTGAGTTTCGCAATAGAGCTTTCTAGATCTGTACATCTGCTCCTCTCCCTTGCATCACTGGTATCCGGCTGGACACAGCAGGCAGGAGTTGAGCAGAGGTGGATACGCGAGTGACAGCCAAGCTAGCCAATCAGCATTCAGCACTTAGATGTAGAGCCAAAGTGTTGCCGGCTTTCTGTCAATAATACAGAGCCCATGTAATGGAAGTTGAAATAAAGCTGAGAAGCTGCCTCCATCTTTTACCAGTGCCTTCTCAAACCCAAAAGCCACATCTAGGCTAGTGGGTTGTATCGTATGCCTCTCTGTGTGATTTTTAATCGGCCAGAAGAGATGGCAGCTACTGCACATCTGCATTATTGAAACACATGTTCATGGGGAGGGGTGTCTAGTTTTGACGATCCTGTTGTAATGTTTGAACTGTGAGCTCATTCTTTTAGTGACGCCACTGTAGTCTGGCCTATATCGGTGCTGCAAAACCAACCGAGTTGGCATTGACGCTATGATGTACAGTTTCACAGGCGTTTAGTACTTTTTCGGAAGAGGTACTATGTTGGGCTGGTGTATTTTATATAAAACCTCTAGAGTTGGAGATAATGTGATGCCCATTGGTTTTGTGTGCATAATCCTGAAAAAAGTAAAATGGTGGACATCTTTAACCTCTTTCCTATCGTACGGCAGTGTACGCGTGCATATACACTTTTATTTCAAATGGTGCCCATGTGGAATACCAGAAATGTTATTTATTTTATTATCGTCAGCTTTTTAGTTAAGCATTTTAAGGTGGTAACCGTGAAGCAAACTAAAAGCATAGCTCTGTTGTTAAGTAGCTAGTGACCAATAGGAGCACTAGTTGGTAAGTAGTTTGTCGTCTTTGTGTTTGGCCAGAGTCTACCTCAGTGCATTTGGAGGAATCAGAGCCTACTACATCATCACTGCAGTCACCCAATATCCTGTCATTTCAAACACCATTGAATTAAGTACCAAAACTGCTGAATTACTTTTTCCTGCGGTATATTAATTTTCTTGGATGCTCCTTGTTTGTCCCAGTGCAGAAGCTTTCCTACCTTTGTTGGGGCAGAGTTTTGCTTAAGACCACTGCAGTGTATGCCTTATTGGGACAGTTCTGAAAAAAATCATCCATTTTCTATTTGGAAGGTTCTGAGTGCTACCCTAAATGCTGTTGTCTTTTGGCAAACTCATTTTAAGCACAACCTCTCGAGCTATAGATTTGTTCTGCTTAGAGCTATTAGATAGCAAAAATTAAATGTACTTAACCTGACAGGAAGGTGGCATTGTGATAGGTGGTCTGGCCTTTTGGAGTACTACACCACACAAAAAAGTAATCCCCTAGAGAGGCTTCCTCTGTGCACTGGATACAGTGCACCGCTAGTGTATGCCTAATGTGCGTTCTATCAGACCCCTTGCCTTGTGTATACCCACAACTGTTCTGGAAAGCATGCAAGTGTGGCATTGTCTGGTATCGGGGGATGTTGGCTTTGAGAGGGATGTCTTCAATGAGTTTTGGTGCCTGTCTGTTCTCATCTGCCGAGGCCAGTTAGAAAAAGTTCTGAATGGACACCCATGCATTTTCAACTCTTCAGCACTGGCTCTTTTTTCTCTCTCTCGTCCAAATAGTCTGCGTTCATATCCCAAGGCCTTCCTGCATTTCCTCCAGTGTTTGTTTCTCTGCTCTGACGATGTTATCTGATTTTATGTTTATGTATATTTTTTCCACTGTGAATATCAAGAGATAACCTTTATTTTCTATCAATGCCATGGATTGGGTCTGATTTTGGCTGAGCAGGACACGGACATATGTGGGCAGGGCCTCTCCTATGCCCAGGAGTGGGCCGGGACAATCCTGTGTGCCATAAGAACTTCTAACCGATATGAAATGTAGATTGTAACTTTCGTCTCAGGGAGGCGGCCTGATGCTTTGTGGCTGGAGGAGAAAGAGGATGAGGAGGAGGAAGAGCTACCTACCTTTTATCAACTCTGACCAAAGCGCAAGTTCTCAGCATCCCATCAGAAGTTAATGGAAATTTAAGCCCTATGACCAGCTTTTGACTACAAAATCCCAATGACCTTCTCCACCATAACCTTGTCAATCGGAATTGTTGGAAGAAAAAAAAAATCTGGATATGTCTTTGCACTCGGACACAGTTTGGACTGCCATCTTGTGGCTGGGTGGGGGCATTGCAGGTCAGGGTAGCAATGCAAACAAGGCCACAACACAGAGTGCCTTGCTCAACCTGACTGCCAACCTGACCCCTCCTACCCAATCTTTTCTCCAGCAAAACTATCACTGACTGGTGCATTTTTCCTCCAGTCAAAGAAAGATTAAAGATTACCCATGCACCTCTTCCTCAAAAAATCTAATTAAAATGCAAAGGAGATATGGTATTCATTCTGTAGTCAGAAGGAGTTTTCTTTAGTTATAGCTGCAGAGAAAAGTAACCTCTATAATGGCTTGGCTGGATAATACTGTATTATTGGGATTCTAAGATTGATGTTCATGGTTTTAAAAAGATATAATCATGTTGAATTTGTCTCTACTCTTCTAAGCTCTGGCTTGCTTTATGCATGGAAAACAAACCATCTGCACCAGCGCATAGCTTGTTAATTTGGTGATATGATTTTGCTTCTCAGTGGCCATCTTTGGTCAGTTTAAACATTGATGCCCAAAAGCACATGTGAAAATGTACAAGTACATGTTATTGCATGACCTGGAGAAAATTAGAGATCTATTTGACATTAGTCTCTCCTTTCAAGGGACAATATTGATTTGATAAGCTCCACAACTGTAAATAGCAGAAAACATCCTACTTCCTGAAATATGAAAGCACTTAATATAGGGTTTGTGTTTAGTTAAACTGGCCTAAGAGTTGGTTTGACAGAGCATGGTAGTAGTAGTGCAGCAAAGTGAGAACAAAGCATTGTATCATTGTTTAAAAGATAAAAGTATTACATTTTAGAGATGTCGATTTCTATATTTTTTAGCCAAAATAGGGAAGGCAAATACAATTACTTTTTCTGACTGTAAACTTTTACTACTCTTGTACAGTATGAATTTAACATTATTATCAATGTGTATATATCTTTTTCTAAAGAAAACATGTTATTTTTTTTCTCTAGACACTACCCCCAATACACAAAATAATACCAGTCAGTTTCTGTTAATTTACTTAGGAGGAGCACAACTCCATTCTGAGTCCTTGACCTGTGTAACATGGAATATGTGGCTTAAAACATTGGTCCTCTTCCTAATCCGATGCATGTTTTGAATGTTTGACCAATGAGACGTTGTGTATTTTACCAAACCAGTGACACGTAGCACAGCCCCCCAGGAGGGTCCAGCACCTGTTATTGCCCTCTCAAATGTTGTATGAGATGGAATATAGAACTGTTTCTGACAAGCAGTCAGCGAAAAGGTTTAGCTTGCAATGTTGGTCCATATGTTTAACTTTGCATTTGTTTGTATGTGGTGAAACAAAACTGGAAAAGACCACTGCACTTTCCTTTAGGAAAATATACAAACGTGTGATGTAATACTGAATTTGCTAAAGAAAAATATGTTCAGATGAGTCTGAAACCATTCATCACAGTCTAACATGAAGACTGTAAGATATAGCTGTTAGTGGCTTCTGATCTTTTTGAGAAGGGGTTTGTATGACGACAGAACACCCTCCTCTGTGTATTCTGTACAAAATAATGTCAATATAGTATGATGGTAAAATGTATATACGTATAGTTGGTGCATTGTTAGAGAAGCTATTTGAAATACAGAATTTTGTCAAAAAACTGAACATGACCCCTCAAGGAAGGAGATATAAGGGCCTGTGTGTGTTGGCCTGGGCTGGAACTGTTGTTGTATTTCTAAAGATGGAGCTTACTGTGTTGGAGTCGTAACAGTGGGACTGCAGGAGGTTTGGTGGGATTGAGTTGGGTGGAGAATATGAGGTTCAGTCTCTATCCAAAAATTTGTTTTTAGGATCAGAAAGGTTTCAAATTAAAATGAATAAGGACTTCTAGTTAATCTGTCGAGCCAGTGGTCTGCTCCAGTTTGCACAATGACATATTTGTTGCTACTCAAGCCTGTCTTTTTATGTCTTTCTCCAAATCAGTGGAGTTGTGCCGGTGTTGTCCTCAGTTGAAGTCTTTACCACATCTTTTAATTGTTCTGTAATAACTGCTCCTCCGCCTTTGTCCTACAAGCTGTTTGCCTCTCTCCCTTTCTCTGTTTCTCTCAGTGCACATACAGTAGGTGGTCCCCAGAATGCTGTGTGTAGACTCGCAGGATACCTCTTCATTAAGCGTAATGTCATTTATTGTTGTTTAATATTCTGATGTATTAATTGGGATATGTTGTGTGTGTATGCATTATGTTGCAGAATCAGCATGTGTGCCGATAGCAGGTGTAAATGTGTGTGTATGTACAGTATGTCCAAAAACCCAGCTCACAACCACAGATTGCTTCATCCCTCACACTGGATCCAATTGTGCCATTATCTTTATGTATCTCTCACACACATGCATATTGTACAGGATCAAATATGTGCCATGACTAAATAAAAAACGCTTGACAATTTATTTTTTCTATGTTGTCAAAGGAGAGCCAAGCAGTGACATGTACAGAAAATGTTGGAATGAAATGAAATTAAAATAAAAAATCTTGCTGTGTAAATTATTCAACAATTAACTGTTTATATTAAAATTATGAATAAAATTATTGAAGAATGTGTTTTCTTGCTCTTTTTAAACTGCCTGTTTGGTGATTAGTTCATGTTTTCAAAGTAACTCCAATATCCTTTACTAAAATAGTCCTGGCGCAAGTTTTACTACTACTACTACTACTGAACTAGTGGACATGATTCTTAATGATTAATTACTGCAGGGGATCTGTCTGAAAATACAGCGTAATGGCTTAGCATTGTGTACGCTATTAGAAAAAATTATTTTATACAGGGTAATACGGCTGCCATAAACATTATTGTTGGCATGGTTGAATAAGCAATAGCCTAACATTTATACGGTTTGCAGGGTCCCTACACCGTGTTTCATCAGCAACGGGGTCTGAAAAAAAACAACTAAATTGGTAAGTTCTGTAAGGCTGGTTATATATAATTAAGTTTATGTTTCATAAGGTTTGTGTCAGGCCTACATTTATTTAGAAACGTCACCTTCTGTTGGCCTTGAGATTACTGTCAGGGGAAACAAAGTGGGCTCTAATATTTCTTCAGCTGGATGGCTAACAAAATGAAAAGGTATGATTTTGAAAATCAACCACCCAGAAACCCATCTGTTCCTCCTGAAGCCTATGGTCTGCCATTGCGGCCCATTTACAAACCAGTAGCTGTGTGTGTGTGACCGCACATTCATGTGATTGACAGGCAAGGTAGATAGAGGATTATAAGAGTGAAGAGGCCCTGATTGGTCAGACATCTTTGGGTAGCTGCAAAATGTATACAGATGCAGGGGCAGGGAGCATTTCACTCAGAGATGGCTGACTGATGTCTATGACATTTCGAACAAATTACACATTGACTAAAATCCTACACCTCCTTTAAACACACCACGGTTTAGTTTCAATATGAAACCACAACAAAACAGCAAGTTCCTCATGCAGATTTAGAAACCCTGTTTCTCAATCTGTAGCACAATGGCTGAGTCTATACTGTAGTGACATTCACCCTATAGGAAAAACTGTGACAATAAAACACATTATACACTAGGTTATAGTATAATGGGAACAAAAAGTGAAAATAAAAACAGTCAAAGAATAAAGCTGGCCTTGCGTAACAATTGTGACCGCACACTGCATGACTTTACTGCATTTTAGCAGCGGCAGTTATGTGTGGAAAAACTGTGAGTGTGAGTTCCGGTGTAATAGCTATGCTACAGTACATCCCCAGCTGCAAGCACACAATATGAGCAAAAAGAGGAAGCTATGGAGATGCTGAGGTTGTGTAAGCGTTCAAATGGAACTTACTGTAACACTGATCACAAATAATACTGTCAGACCTTTATCTATACACTTATTATCAGGTTAATGGATAGGATTTCATCCCGTTACCTCACACTAACCGATTGTAAGTATTGTTGATTTGTTTTTTGTGCGGTGTAACTTGTTCTGCTTTCAGAATTGTCTGCAT
Organism: Aphredoderus sayanus; assembly: GCA_027564795.1. Lineage (NCBI taxonomy): Eukaryota > Metazoa > Chordata > Actinopteri > Percopsiformes > Aphredoderidae > Aphredoderus > Aphredoderus sayanus. The sequence goes on from JAODUG010019106.1 coordinate 69,097, forward strand.
GTTTCATATGGTTGTTTATAGGTCCCACGTACACTTTTAATCAATACTAAAATGGTGTGGTTCTTGTGGACAAATAATTCATGTAATTATTAATTATATTTAATTTTTTTCCTTACCTGTGTAAAAGTGCATTCTCTATGTGTGGGAAATTTGCTTTAGTGTGCCGTTAGCCGAATTCAACAGTCAATCAATTGTGGTTACAGCTGTGCAAAATAAAAAGTGCAAGGATGATAACAAATGCTTAATGTATCAGCACATTATGAGCATACATATTCGAACAATTGATTCAATTAAACTTTTACCTATATTTAGAATGCAATGAAACAGTTATTTATTATTTAGGTTTTTTCAAACATTTCTGAAATAAATGGTCACTGCTCTACACACTTATTATCATCTGTAAGATAGAGCTGTGCATTTGGCATTTTCAGACTCTTTACACAAGTCTGTCTTTCTTTCTTTCTCTTTCTTCCTTCCTTCCTTCCTTCCTTCCTTCCTTCCTTCCTTCCTTGCTCACTCATTATAGTCGTTGGATAGCTAATCCCCAACCAACAGCTCCCTGATCCAGCCCTGAGATTCACATTTCTCCTCTTTAACTCTTTCTCTCTCACTCTGTCTCTCTCGCTAGCTCTGTGACTCTCTTTCCTTTTCCCATTTTCTCTCCTTGACACGTGTTGACTCGCCTCCCTCCACCTCGATATCCTCCAAGCTCTCCTCTCCTCCCCTTCTCTCCCCTCCTCTCTGTCTCTTGCTGGCTGCCTGAGCTCCAGCGTGAGAGCGCTCAGCTCCAGCTGGCCTTCCCACTGCACTGCTGCTATATGGCGGACTCACCTCTAAACCACTCATGGCCTTCCTTCTCCAAACTCTGGATGAAGCGATGGTCCTTCAAGAGAGGTATGTTAGTAGGATAGCTATATGCATCTGGTACTTCTTCTTTGTAGGGTAGCAAATCACAAAGGTCATAAGGACTCTCAAAAAGTAGAAATAAAATGTTTATGAGTTGGACATGAAGCCATGAGGTTGTGGGTACATATGAGGCTTTGAATACGGGGATGAATACTGTTCAACTCTGAGCTGAACACATCTTTCTGTTAGTTTTTTACATCACAGATGTTTTCCGTGGCAGGGTAGAGTAGGCAGAGTGACAGTTAAGTCTGCTAAGGACTTTGAATATCAGTGAGTCATTTCTAACATGATACTTCATATCCAGCCGTTAGCCTGTGACATGATGACCCAAAATAAAATGTCAAACGTAGATCTGAATGGGCCGCTGTGTTATAAAAGTAGCATCTAGTTGTTGTTGCTTATTATTTGCTATACATTTTTAAAAGGTTTACTTGGGTTTGTAGAGAATACAATGCTGCTTTGAACACCAACATAACAATGCATTGGCATGACTTCTGCTTTTCTCTCTTCTGTTAAAGCAGTTTGTAGGATATCAGTGGCATATGATGTAGTGACTGTAGGGAGGTTGGTTGACCTAATTCTTTACATGTGTGCTCGTCAGTGTTCTGAGACACCAATCCTATCAACGTTTGATCACAGTGAATATGTTAGATCACCTTTGTTTTGATGTGTGATCTGAGGCTGGATCTGACCCTTGTCTCTCACTATGGTCAAAATGTCTACCAGATGCAGGAAGAGAGATGTGAATGGAGTGTCATAGGATTACTCACTATTACAACACTATACTGGGAATCTACATACAGTACAATAACATAAGACATTTTTAATGCATTTCATTGTAATGTTCATCCCAGTAATGAAATGATCATGTCGCATGATGGTTTGGTGATCGTTAGTCTGTGAATGTGCTCTGACACTGTGGTCAGCCCATTTCCTACATGCTGCAACATCTCTCTTTCACAGAAATACACTTGCTTTTGCTTCCCATTACACTGAGACCAAGTTTAAACAGTGCAGTAATTTTGTATCATGCGATCTTAAGCCTGACACAAAGGAATTGCTTTTATAGCTTATACTATTTATCTCCATATTACATAACTGTATAGTGTGCTCTACTTACAGCACATTGATAACATACAGTATTATGTAAACAGAATTACATTCTATTATAAAGTAGCAACACACACAATTACATTTTAAGATACAAACACTTATTTAACAGTGGATGCACTCTGGTCAAGAGGGAGGCCCTACACATTTACACAAATAAACACACATGCTTGTGTTCTCAACACCTGGATAGAACACACACACACGTACACACTTTGTTTCATCCTTTTGTGATGCATTAGGCGATATGAAAGGAAGCCATATAAGGCTACAGCGCTACTACAAGAGATCAGTGGTGTCTGCACCGAATGTCTCAGTTTACACTTTACACACAAGAGACACAAACTAGGGTCTAGGGCTAGGGACACAAACAAGCTCTAGCTTCTTTGGGGAGACTGCTGTCTGTCCTTGGCCTTGTGCTGATTGAGCCATAGAAAATATACACTGCTCTACTGTATGGCCATCATTGTGTTTATGTGCCAGCATCTTTGGCTGAGGTGCGGTGGATGCTATTGGCTCAGAGCAGGATATGATACAGGCAGGGGGGGTAGAGGAGTGTCTGTCCTGCTTCTCATCTCACAGCAGCACTGCGCTGTACACTACCTGAACTGTTTTACGGTCAACATCTCACAAGTCACCATTAGAGCTCTTTAACCAGGAGGTCCAAAATGTGACGTGAGACCTGCCCAGGGGGGTCATACATCTTCTAAAACTGTTGTTGTATTATGTTATCATTCTGATTTTAAAAAAGTGCATACTGTACATTGTAATGCTATTCCTGCTATTCCCCATTATATCCTCCTTTTCATAACCCGAGCTTGTATTGGATATTAATCATGCAGTGGTTTAAATTAAACAGTCTCTCTGCACATCAACATAAACAATTCCCAGTCCTGGATCCAGGCTATAGTGGCTATAAGCTGATACAACAGACACACTGACCATGGGTTGCACAGCCCACAGGCTTCTATTCTCAATGTCAACAACCACAAATCAGCACTAGCAGTCAGAGGTACGGCAGTTGTGTTCACATTGTTCCAATCACGCTGGTACAGCGAGTTGTGTCTGAGGGAGACCTGTTGAGCCTGGTCTCCTGAGGCTTTTGTATTATGGAGGCAGGCTCAAACCCTAACCATAACCATGATACCTCCAGACTAGCCTACACAGACAAGAGAAATAATCCTATTGTCTCACGTTTGTTGCTGATTTCACTGAGAAGGAACAAACCAGTTAGAGGGATAAAGGAATGGTTTTATTATTTTTTACCTTACATTATGGTATTTATCATGTACTATCTTGTTTGCAATATATTCTTTCTTATTTCCTTGTTTGTTTCCATTGTTTATTTGATTTCATTTTACAATTTTATCCTTTGTTTTTCAAATTTCTTCAGTAAAGCAGTTTGAGCTGCAACTCCTGTATGAAAGGTGCTACAGTATATAAATAACATTTACTATTATTATTATAGACTACTGTATAAATGTAATATTGTGACGAAGAAGTGGTTTTTCTTTTTAATGTAAACTTAAACATAACCACTGCTTTATAAGCTATGGTTAGTAAAAACAGAAACTTTGTGTATAGAGGACTGTGCAGTAGCTTGCAACATAGACTCGGTCTCTTTTCTGCAAATATACCGCTGTGTAAACATATCACTGTAAAAGCCAAATGGCTTGTGTTGACTATAATGCTATAGCAGCAAGCTGTGCCTTTAAAGAGCTTCTCAGGTTGCTGACTTGGGGGTTATAAGCCCTGGCTCTCCTCGGCTGACATGGAGACGAATGCTGGATCAACGCATGGTTGCCAGTGGTGCGGCGGTTTGTGGCATCATGTGAATAAGCGGAATCTGTTTATGCAGTGGAAATGTAAAGGAGCCACAGAGAATTCTTCCACTGTGCAGTCCATAGACAGCATGCCATTTCTCCCCATGGAAACATAAGCTATTGCATTACATGGCAGATGTTTCAACCTACAGTAGAGGGACCTATTTGACCTCTCAGTATTCATTCATTTGCAGGATCTGAGGGTAAGCCATGTAGTCCACGTGGTGGCTCTCTAAGCGGCCCCCCTGACGTCCCCATTGTGACTGCACTGAGCCCCTCGCAGTCCCCGGCCTCCATCGCTGAGGACTGCTTTTTTAGTGACACCAAAGTGGACCAGGTAGACATACTCTTCAATCCCTAGGAATAAGACATGCTTAAGAGTGGCGGGTTATGTTTGTAGTAGAAGGTCAACTATGAAAATAGCATGGGAGAGTTACACCAGCGCAAATGACAAAATTGAACTGAAAGAAACAATTAATGCTGTCATGCCATATAAGGTGATGACACTGTGATGATACAACCCCATAGCAACAACTACAATTGACTGATTGTTGCTCTATCGAACCATTGTCCTATAGGGACATATAAATAACACAATAAAATTACATGTTTTGAAATGTGTTACTGTTTTTTGATATTTTCATTAATTCATTCATACACTAATTATTTTCCTTCTCCTGCTATCATTCCTGTCTCTTGTCTCCTTCTTTCTCTGCCCCCTGTGGGTCTGTACAGGACACCTGCTCTGAGGTCAGCGACTACGACTGTCCTGGGACAGAGGTGAAGAGCAGCGTGGAGGACCTTGTGAGTCTCAGCCCTTCTCTCCGGGACTCTGAGTACTTCCAGGACCTGCAGGGCGGGGTGGCACCTCTACAGACACACCAGCCCAATACGGACAATGCCTGCCTGACCGTGGGCGTCCAGGTGTCCCTGAACACGGACGGCCACTTCATCAGCTCCCCTGTTCAGTCTTCCCTGACCACCGGACCACCGCCGACCCCCTCCAGCGTAGAGTCTGGAAAGGGGCCGCTCTACAGACCCCATGCCGGTTTTGTGGTCACCCGGCTCAGCCCTGGTTTGAGCAGGATCGTGGACAGCAGTACCTATGAGGATCCCGTAGTGGGGCTCAGTTTGACATTTGATTTGAATGGACTCGTGGCATCGGCAGGCGAACAGCCAAATCCCACAGGAGCAGCTGAGTCAGAGGGCATAGCCATGGACGAGAAAGAAGCAGAGCAACCCGATAAAGACATGGACCTAGAGGCAGATCCCGACCGCTTCCCTATCCTGGTCAGGTCCATGTCAACTTCCAGGAGACACAGCTGGGTCATCCCTGTGTCCCCCACTAACATGGGGAGGAGGTAGGACGGAGAGATATGGCTTAGATAAATGTCACTTAAACCATCGGTCAAAGCAACAACAATAGATGTCATTGCTGAAAACATGAAAGCCCCAAGGGACTATTTTTAGTTTGTTTCGTTTGTTATATTAAGAAATCAGGGCTTCCTGCACACTGAGCTGAGTAATTCAGTCACAGAAACTGTGGCTGAGAAAGGACACCCACAAAAATGATGAAAACCAATACTAAGTTAACAAATGTAAACTATTGCTAAGTTAATGTTCATTGACTGCTGATAGAAATATACAATATACCCCAAATGATGATTGATTGAGTGAGCCATTTCTGTTTTGCCAGGCTGAGTTTGGACACAATGGCCATTGACAGTGATGGCGACAGAGAGGATGAAGATGAGAGACGAAAAAGTCTCTTCCAGCCCAACAATAGCGGGCCAATCAACTGCCTTGGAACAGCCCTGTGGGAGATTCCAGGATGTCCCAGCCATCAAGTTGGTTCCAGAGCCAGTGGCACTACCCTAGTAAGTCAAGAGGCAATGCCTCGATAACAGCAAAGCTTTACAATGACAAATTGCACACAAAGTCACCGAATATAGACGGATATGCTGTAATATACGGTATGGGTAATAACGTACTGTAGAAATGTACAGGCTCAACAAACAAACAAATAGTTAACATGCTGGGGGAGAGGAGACGTCTGTGTTGTGAGCAGATCGTATTGGACTGTGGAAGTGCATATGTGTCTTTGTTCCCCTTTTTTAAATGGCTGATTTATTGTTTTGTGTCTCCAATACTTCCAGAGCAGTAGTGTGTGCGCTAGGCAACTGTACTCCCGTTCAGACATTCTAGCCACAGATGAATGCTCCCATGCTGCACATGTCTCTCATGTTGTACAGACATCCAAGCAGGCTGCCAGGACAGATGGAGGTATACAGTGTGTGTCTGTGTGTGTGTGTGTGTGGACATTTAAACATGCACATTCGCGTCCAGTCTGTGTGTATTCCGTTCCCTTCTAACACATACTTTGTGCCACAGGGGAGCTGGACTCGGATGACAACCTTCATTCTGCTGAAGGACGGAGTCGTGTGTAAGTCCTCTTCTCCGTCTATTCAGAAGACTGCATTGTGTCTGGTTACAGGCCCTTACATCGTCACAATGATTGGTGTGCAATTTAGTATTTATTCGCTTTTCTTTACATTATTGACAAGCAGCCAGTGGCTAACTGATGCTTAATTGGAGGCAAATGGCTGCTGTGATTAGCGTATCATGACTGCGTTGGGAATACCATGCTATGGTCTGGGGATACAGTAGCCGACTGACTCCTACACAGGGGCTTTTCCCGTTCCCTGTTGACATCTCTCACCCTTCCAAATTCCTCTCTCTTAGCTCCTTAGAAGGCCCCTTACTCTGTGTGTGTGTATGTGCGTGTGTCTGTGTGTTTGGGGGGGGGATATAGCAAGGGAGGCTCCCTCTCTAAATCACAATTTGACACAGCGCCCATCAGACCCCTCTTCTTTCATCTCCTTTCCTTTGCTGTCCTCTCCGCTGCTCTTGCAGCCAACTTAGTCTCAGTGTCTTGTTTGTCTTAGGCTGATGGTACAGAAAGTTCTGCAGGAGCTAAAGCTGTACCATGGGTAAGTAAACAGGCCAGGGAGGTCTACTGGCCTCACTTGTCTTAAGAGCAGGAGGGCACACCGGGTTACAGGCACAGAGCACTACAGTTGAGTGTGTTTATGGGTGGTTGTCAGTGTGTATGTGTGTGTGTGCTTACTTGCGTTCACCCTGCATTGTGACATAGCATTATTTACTGTAACCAAGCCTGTCTACAGTGGATGCTGACATAGGAAAAAATAGAATAGTTCACTGCAATTTATAGTTCACTGCAATTTATTAATAACTAACAATTCTTGCATGCCACACAAACATATTGAAACCATCCTGAATAGGTAATAGCTTATTAGTGTTTCATTTCACATGTTTCACAGAGCAAAGCAGCATGCCAATAGCACCAATGCTAAGGTCTCTGGAAGTGTCACTTGGTACGAGTTTCTCTCGAATGAGTAAGTACCACAGTCTATAGACCTCACATAGCGATTCAAAGCAATTCATCTTCCACCCTTATCAATGTTGCAGCATTAAGGGAAGCATATTATTTCCCATCACAAAGAAAATGTATGTTTCATGTAAATATCACACAAAAGTGGATGGTTCTGGGGTTTGATCTATGTGGGGTAGCATTTCCTTCCAATCATATTAGGTTATTTCAGTTTATCTTTGTGACCAGTATAACCATTCCGAGAACTTCCCCTGACCTTATGATACATTGCATGAATGCTGCCAAAAGCAAATATTGTCATCTGACAAACCACAGGTGACACACTTACAGTATGACACATTCTTCTAAATGTGGCCTGATTGGACATTTAAAATGTATGCTCAAATCTATGGTTCAAATGCCCACTGGTAAACATGAGGATGAGTTGATCAATAAACTGATCCATATTTGAAGTGCATCTATTTGTGTTTTCTGTGTGCTGTGACCCTACTGTGCCAAACGTTGTACTGTTGTATAGTGCGTCATGCAGTGATCTCTCTGTCAGGAATGAGGAAGAAGACGACCATATAAATAAGGTAGAGAAGGGCACAAGAGTGAAGAGAACTCTTAGTTCTCTCCGGAGCCGAGTGACTGGCTCATTCCACAAAGACAAGGTACCACAAACTACAATAAATGCATACCAATAAAGCATTTCAAATAAATGTTAAACATGTTGAATGTATTGTTAACTGAATAATAAATAAACGTTCTTCCACTAAGAAAACACAAGATAATAGTTTAATACTTGACTGCTGAGACTGCATACAGCTAAGCATATAAATCACACGTGCATACTACAGTATACGTGTAAACTATATGCATACTACTGTACATACTCCATACACGTCTAAACATGGATCCTGTGGAAGAAAATACCCAGCATGAAAATACAAGCCTTAGTGAAAGACACATT
>JAODUG010019125.1:0-22083 GCA_027564795.1 Aphredoderus sayanus
TATATCTGTCTATCTCTCAATTCTTAGATGGGTGGTTGCTGGCTTTCAACTTGTCCAATTTGGTTTTGCCTGACAAAACCTCCCACTCCAAATACCATACTGTAAGCACTCCTGCTTAGCCTTCTACTCAGGGATAGAAGAGCAGCAAGATTACTAGAAACCCAGCCTTCTATACAAACCAATAAATAGCATGATGGGGTGATAAATGGGAATCCTAAAAACACTATACCGCTATACCGGTAGTTTTGTATTTTATGTCTCAAAATCTCAAAAGGTCACCTGCTGCCTAGGTTGATTGGTTAATGATTAATGAAGTAATCAAAGAAGCACAGAGGTCACAGAGAGAGACCAATGAACAGATACTGTAGACAGAACTCAGTTCTGACAATGCAAAACTCTCCTGCAATGTTAAATGGATTGCATTCATCTCTACTCCTCTACCAAGTTCCTAGGTTTGTTTCTTTCTCAACTCACCCTACTATAGTCAGATGATGTACCCGTTCATGCATACAAGTTATTATAGACAAACAATGGGCTGCATGGGTTCAGATTAGTATTGTTATCTTTGGATCATTGGATTTAAACGTCACTTGATTGTTACAATAGAGCTGCATACTGTACAAGTACTGTACCTGATAGTAAATTATAAACAGGACAAGTGAGACAGAGGATGTCCAGGTTAAACAACTATAAAGACACCATTCATCTTGGTTTCATATTCAGCAAGTTTTTCACAATTTCACTTATGGCTTCCACAAGGCTTCTGTTTTGAGTCTTACTTGAGCTTGTAAACATAAAAATGTTAGACAGAGCTCTTGGCCAGTAACCTGCTTGTTTTGTTATCCATTAAAGCACACATTCAATACATTCACAATTAATTTGAAAAGGCCTGAATGGACTGTGCTGGGCAACAAATGAAATAGGTTGGTTTGGATGTGGAACACCAAAAAATAATCAATTTGGCTGTGTATGGGGTGGCAGGATAAAATTACAAAGCTGAAAACATAGTTAACCTTTGTTAGAGCTAATTTGTTTCTTCAAAAGGGACATTTTTCTGCCATATACTTTCAATGATCTTGTTATTATTCTGTTTTCTCCCCAATTCAACACTTGGAGAAAACTAGTGATTAAATATTCCTTCCAAATGATAAGGCATAAAGTGGGATATCTTTAATTGAGAGATTCACTTCATGTTTATAAAGATATTTATTGTGATTTCCCTAAACATTATCACTCAGTGTTGGAAGTACTGTACTACATAGGTACACAGAAAATCTACAGTAGGGGGTATGTTATTTTGAGCTGTTGTCATACAGCCCTTCACAAAAAGGTCCAAGGCTGGGTAGATATCTTCACTTTGAATGGAGGAACACACATTCTATGAATTACTTACCCACCACCTCACAAAAACCAGTATCACATTTTGAGACTATTCCATTGGGAGGAGCTCACTAACTGATCTCCTATTGCAGAATGCATCATCACTGCAAGCAAACGAGAATCCTCTGGCCAAACCACCTGGACCATTATCTTATTTGTCGCTCACACTTTGAGATACATTTACATGGTCATGCCATTTACGATTATCAGTGCAGTGCTGACACTGAAAACAATACAGCCTGCTTAACATGAACATAAGCAATACGGGGGGTGGAAGAGTACATAACCTGCCCTGTTAATCGTCCCATCCTCTCCACCACACAATTACATATTTTCTACCTGCAGAAAAAACAGATATAACATGTAGAAAGTATACAGAGGGAGGTAAAAAGAGAATGTGAAGCATTGAGAGAAAGGGAGAACCTGATATTTGTTACTACACACAGACATATGAGGGGTACGGGACATTAGAGTTTGCACGACCTGCTGCCACTGCAGAGGAAACCATCCATCATGTGCCTGTGGGAGCTACCAAAATGTCCCTGTTCAAATTAGTTGCTGATATACAGTGGAGGGAGGGGCAACACCAAGGGCTGCAAAAGACACAAAGTTTTTGTTGTAGGTATATGAGATTATTCAAATGATGAAATGAACTAGGGTCAACCGATCCATTTCGTATCGAAGCAGGTCCAAATTCAAATTATTTTCTGAAGATGCACACAGCTCTTTGGAAATATAGCACTCATTTGTTTGTATATAACTTAAAATATTGAAGGGAAAACGCAAGCTTGTTGTCCTACCTGCTTGAATACCAGAAACCTATACATAATAAATTTGTTATATATGTTAATTATTACCTAGATGTTAAATTCAGATTCAGCAGGAATCCCCCCCCATTAAACCCCATTTCATTGCTGCAAGTACATGTATTTTATCACTTGTACTCATTAATCATTATTTGTATCCTCTGTTCCATGTGTCAAAAGTATATTTGGTTTTATTGATAATTTCATCTGCACAAGCATTAGGTGTAATGAAGCATGATGTCCCGAGGATAAAGTTAAATGTATATATGACTTTACTTTAGTTTTTGACTCTGCTGTAGAGTATCACAGTCTGCAGCACACAAAAGTGCTACGGCAGCAGAACACTGTGGAACAATGAATACTGTATCAGTGCTGACCAAGGCAACAGGATTACTATGATCTCAATAGTGGAGATAAAATGGCTATATAGGACTATAGTATCGGTATCAGTCTTGAAATTAAACTGCTTATTCTTTAATTTATTCGACAATTAATTATATTTCCGAAGTCAGTTATTTAAAGTGACACTACTTGATGGAATTATACCTTGTAGTTGTTGACAAAATGAGTGTTACATAATACACAACTGAGTGCTTTAGTACTGAGTTGTCAGCAGAATACTGAGTACTTTAGTGTCTGAAGCTCCCACCATTCTCGCAGGCAATCATTTGTTAAATAGTTTTGCAAAGTAAAAGGAAAATTAATACATCAAGTATTTACTTGATGTATTATCTTTCTGTGCCGCAACTGTGGTCTCCTGGTGCTCCATTTATACAATTCATGCAAAGATGCGCTGAGGCATCCAAATTAGCTCCTGTCAAGTCCTGTTCCTCTATTGCCATTCTGTCATACTGTGCAGATAGCATGAGACCTAGTTATGCTTTATGTGTGCATACTGTACAACCAGGGAGCATTTTCCCAATGCTAATTCATGCTACCCTCTAATAAGCATTTACTCTGAACTTCAATCACACACTGCTGTGGGGCCCAGTGGGATTAATGCTAGACAAGAAGACCTATAATTGCACACAATGATTGAACCCACAACCATTTTCTTTCTCATTTCAGCTTGAACTCTGCTTCATTATCTAGCCTTAATGTCCCCAACTAGGGATGCTTCCATTGGTGGGAGACCAACCTGTACCTACAGTAGACTAGATCAATGTCAACCATAATGTGATGAAATGCTAAGCGAAGAATCAAGAACCTTGTCTCATATGCTTTATTGTGAAAATGCACCAATTAGCTGGAAGTTCTCTCTTGTCTTCTGATCCCCACAGTGATTTTCAAACTTTTGGAGCTGCAAAATCTCCAGGTATACACTATATAAACAGCAGTGGACACAACACATTACCAGGCAGAACTCTGAGATGGCCTTTGCACCTATATCTCAGCGCACCATCTAAAATATTAACTTTAAGATGACTAAGAATCATTGAATGTGGGTTTGACAAACCAGGCAGGTAGTCACTAGCATGTAGCACAAATACACCTAGTTTACTTGAAGCTAAGCTCATATTAACCGTATAAACAACACTGTTCCAGACTTTTCAGTCATACCATGACCCTACAAAACAAATAACCCTTTACAGTATATGGACTTGAGTTGAGTGGTTAACATTAAAACCCTTCTACTTCCTCCTATCTTTGTCAAAATCTTACAATATTAGCATTTCGTTGGTACTTGTCTTCTATGAATAATTTCTGGGAATTGTATGATGTATATTAATAGATAATGCAGTGTATGTTATACAAATAGAAGTAAGTTAGCCCTGATGACATGATGCTGTCATTAGCCTAACAGAATATTGGTTGCGTATGACACCTGATGTACAGTACTATACATGTACTGTATGACCTGTTCTACTATTGACAAATGTATGCATGTCATCTAAGTCGCTTTGGATTAAAGGGTCGGCTAGATTTCTTCTAAACTCTGGCCTCTGGAATGAAGCTGTTTCCAGTCAGCTTCATTCCACCCCTCCTTTTTTCCTTATCACAACATTGTAAACACAAAGTGTCATGACTGAAGTCAAGGATGAAGAAAAACCCCTAACCCTAACCCTAGAAATTAAAATTCTTCTCCTGTAGTACAGGTAGGAACTGCATGAAACGCAACAATGAAATACAATCTGACCTCACCTGAACTCTCAAAGGAGCTGAAGATATTACAAACCCAGCATCGCCCAGCTCTAAATGCATGGCTCATTTGCACATTATCTTGCACACCTTGACCCCCCAATCCAATCCTCTCTCTTTCTCTCTGTCTCTCTCTCTCTCTCTCTCGTTCATTCTCTCGTTCCCTCTCTCTCTCTCTCTCTTATGCTCTCTCTCTCTCTCCCTCTCCCTCTCTCTCTCTCTCTCTCTCTCGCTCTCTCTCTCTCCCTCTCTCTCTCTAACTCTCTCTCCCTCTCTCTCTACTAATACCCAACCTCTATTTGACTGTCTCTCTATTTGTCTCTGTGTGTGAGCTGAAATGAAAAGCTTTCTTTGGTATCCCATGCTGGCCCTTTTTAAAAAGACTCTAAGTAGGTTACGTGAAAAACTAGGCTGCCACCAAGGCTCAGGAGACCTAAGGAGCTACTGTTCTATCACTCAAGAGGGATGGCATTCCTCTGCAGGAGTCCACTTTAAGAGTCGGGGGATAGTGGAATGAGCATGACACTATGACATGTATGGTACAGTACATGTGTAGACCATGGCCAAAAATGTGTCTTGGGTCACAGAGTTTTTGATAGCTATGGCTTAATGTACATTTCCATTAAATTACCAATAAATAACTGGTTATATATATATATATATATATATATATATATATATATATAAAGTTTTACTACATGTTAGACCCACCTTCAGAGGTAGGTGTACTACCTGTTCGAATTGAAGGATACTCATAATGGTGTTTACATTTCATGCATTTCATATCAGAAAATAGATAAAATAGATATTTAAGATGAAATATTGTAATGAAAGCAACATTTGGTAGACTACTGAGTCTGCCACTAAATAGGGATGACAAACTCATGTGACCTACTCACAAATAAACAGGTTGTAAATATGCTGCTTCCTACACGTCATTGGGCAACCCTCAATGCCGCCCATGGAATGCAGCAAACATCTTTGAAAGTAGTTCAAGAAAATATTTTGGAAAAAACAGGTCATTAATTGAACGTTCATAACGTTCAGTCCACTGACCGCACCAATTAAACAGAACAGGGCCTCAATAGACAGATTCAATGTTAGCACTACAGAAATTGTCTGTTAAACAAGCCAGGTGTGTCCATTTTATTTCATAGTTACACAATATACTCCCAAACCTTTTAAATAGACTTCCTCCCAAATCAGATTGTTCTTTACTTTTGATATCATCATTGCATGCCTTTTATATTGTAGTTCAAGCAATATTAAAAGTATAATGTATTAAGATTACACATATATTATGTGGAATGTGTGTACAATGTCTGAAGATTATGGCACAAATGCTTTCATGCATCATTGTGGCACATTTAGAATGTATAGTAAATCAATTTCCCACAGGCACTCATACACTGTACAGTACTCCTTATTCACAGCAGAATCAATGTTATGGGTTCCCATGAAAGCATCCGAGTTGGGTTTAATAAATGAGTATTACATTATGCTATTGAATGATGGTTGGAATGACAATTTTGCCTTGTTGGTTTATTAAACTGTGTAATTCTCGGCAAAGCAGGGTGCTTCTGTTTCCATAATTTGTTGAATCTGAATACACTTCATTTTAAATTCTAGATTACTACAGTAAATATGTAATTTGTTTTAGGCTAATAGTTAAAGCAGAGACAAAAATGGGTTGTCAGTGTTGTGTGTCATGTGTCATACTGTATGACTAAATCTGTCAGTCTGCCCCCTATATTCAGAACTAGTCACTATGTTGTATCATGGCAGTGCTGTTTGATTTAACCCTCCTGTTGTCCTCTGGGTCAAACTGACCCAATGCACTAGCTCTTTGTGGCAGATAGAAGGCGCTAAACCTAATTCAACAGCTTACACAGAGATGTGATGTACACTGCTGGCACAACAAGGTGTGCGTTTGAAACCCGAGAACAACAGGAGGGTTAAAAGGCACGTAAAAACAAACAAATACATAAAGAAATAATTAATAAATAAATAAATATATACACACAGCACTGACAATAAAGAGATCTACACAATCAAGTGGTGCCCTCTGGTGGCACAATGGATATAATAAGGACAACAGGAGGGTTTTAACCCTTGTAATGTCCTCTGGGTAAGAATGACCCAAATCACTACCTCTTTGTGGCAGATAGAAGGCGCTAAACCTAATTCTACAGCTTACACATGCATATGATGTGCACTGCTGGCACAACAAGGTGTGTGTTTGAAACCCAAGGACAACAGGAGGGTTAAAAGGCACAAAACAACATGAATACATAAAGAAATAATTAATAAATAAATAAATACACACAGCAATGCCAATTGAAAAATGCACAAATCATACACAATCAGATGGCGCCGCCGTTTGGCCAAGTACTATATTTCTGAGTACATTACGAGGGTTAACCTCTGCATATACATGTTTACTGTACCGAACCCTCCCCCCAAACAGCCCACATTTCACATTTGTTAATTAAATCTATTTTTCCAATTGTAAAAATTATGCAATCTATTAAGAATATATTGGTTAGGTAGTTGACCAATATAAATATTTTTCTAAAAATAAATGTATCATGTGCTGTTGGGCTGAACAAGCAGTGTTCCATCCTGAAGGTAATCTTGGGTGAATAGACAATTGATTTAAACAAACATCAATATATCCAACTGGGTAATTGTGTGTTACAGCAGCCAACACTTAGCCTTTTATTATTCCATTCCCAACGTATCGTTTTATTGAGGTAAGAAGACAAAATGTTCCGTATTGCTGAAACAGGGTCTTGCAAGATTTTCTTTCTTTTTCGCAGATTGCAGCTTTAATTATCTGTTAGTTAATTAGCTCACTTTGTCCCCTGGGGCTGTTTTACATGGCCTGTAGGCTTTTGAGTGCCTATTCACCTACTGTATAACAGACCAGACACAACACAGTGATAAATATTTACAGCTACACTTATACTGTATAATGTGCAAAACTGAAACAGAAAATGATAGAAACTAATATTATTCTATCACTAACACACTTATGGAATCTGTAATGTCGGGTGAGGTTAATTCTGTGTTTGGGCCTTAAAACAAACCTTAAAATGTCCTATCCCATTTCCCTGAACAACCAGCTGCTTATCTCAGTTAGGTTTTAAATATTAGGCACCAAAGCTTTGCCAATTGGCAGCCACAGAATACATTATATATGACATTTCCATGAGGTGATAGTATGAGGTGTGTTTTGGGTATGTTTTTATTGTTTGTGCTCTTGTTCTCTACATTATTAAAACATGTATATGCAGTACATGTTTTATATAGTAAATGACATATTTAAATTTAACATGTGGCAATATGATCCATTTCACGTATTTGTCTTACTGTCCAGCAGTGAGCAGTGAACATTAAGTTGGAACTAAGTGTTTTCTACAGTGCTTCATTTATTTGTAAATGGAGAGCCCTTATGGATATAATAAAACTCATTATCATACAGTATTGCCACCATACTTGAACTATTCATATTTAACCACTTTCAAAGACATACAAGTAACATCACCTTGAAAACATGATGAATGATGACTGACATCTTGTTTGTTGTTGTGTATGTTTGAACATGCGTACGCTTGTATTTGACATATTGATTTCACCCAATAATTTCGTCAAGTCATGTCATTACACATAGTTCGGCTGTAATGCAATAGGCAGTAGATAACATGCTAAAGGCTTATGGTACAGAGGAAAGTGGAAGGAGAGATGGATGGAAGGCAGGATGAAGGACAAAATCCAAGGAGAGGAACTTCATCAAAGAAAAGAGAGACAGATGAAGGCCTTTTCACATCTGTGTTTCTGTCATTTGTGACATTTTTAATGCCAATGGTGCAAATTCATTCTGATACAGTCTATCAAAAAATACTTATTTGAAAGAGGTTTTTGCATCTTTTCACTACAAGAAGAGTGATAGTTGTCCAACACAAATAATTGTATGTGACACACTGTACAAAGCAATGCAGAAAAAAGAACAAGCAGTATCTCAAACATACATATACTGTACCTAAACCTAAACTCTATATGTATGTCACTTCAGTTATAGCAATGAACTATATAATAGAATAGCGGTACAGATTCATAACCCATTCTCATATTCATCACCTTGACATTTTTTCTCAAACTATTTCTTGCTATTTGACCACCTCTTTCATCTTCCATAATATAAGGGTAGCATGTTGACATATAGAAGCGGCCATGCAGTGACAAGATAATGGTCACATTGGAGTAGTCTAGGCTTGGTAGTCTCCCAAAGGACAGAACAATTGGAGACATACCGTTTAAGTATCCTATAGGCAAGCTCTATGGACGAAGATTATTACCTAGCATGTATTCAGAGACAAAAAAATCTAACAAAGTGTCTGCTGTCCCCAAGAACTGTCCACATGCTGTGAGAAGGAAACTCAAGAAGCAAAGTAGGATTTATATTTATCATCAATAGGACATTACAATAGAAATGGACATTACATCCACTGACCATTCATGTCAGAGGGTGTGTTAACCGTCTGTTCCATTCCATAGCACTACTGTACAGTATGCCACGTAAGTGACTTATACTGCCTGATACATAGGCATATGTAAGCATGTCAGCACTATCAAGTGAGATAGTAGGTTTTCATTGGTACTTAGCATTATCACTACCAATTTGGTCAAAGAGTTATGTAAACTGGTCGTTTACATATCAATCAAAATACTCTCTCCTGTCAAGGAAGCAGGTCTGGACACAGTTAGCCAAAGCTGTGTCCCAGACTTTATGCAAGTAAAGGCTGGCTCTGCGAGACTAAAGTGCTAAGGACTCAGAGAAAACATGTTTGTGATACAGGGCTCTCAACTCACTGTGGTCCATCACAGGAAAGTCTGCAGTCCACAGTTGTGCTCATTCAAACCTACTGTAGCCTTAACCTTTAGCGGCAATGGAACAATTGCCAGATCTCAGCAAATTTCACCAAAGCCTTTTTCTCTCACTAAATGGTTTTGCTGTCTTTTTTCTAAATTGTGAGGTAAGTTTTAAATGACACACCTTGAACTTGATTGACATTTTAATTATTAGTGATGCTCAGGTCAAATTTAGAACTATCTGGACCTTTCATTAACCAGCTCACAACCTTGCGTTTGTAGGCTGATGGCCGCCCCTGATATGTTCAAGTCCTGTCTTGTTTTTAATGTTTTGAAAGGTATTTTCATTTATATCTTTACTTATTTTCTGCTTGGCTTATCTCTCGTGCAGGAAACCATGCATGCTTGAATAACTTAGGATATGTCAATCTGTTTCAGAACCTGGGCAGAGATTTGAAACATGAAGTTGAATCCCTGATAACACTGGATTCGTTTTGGCATCCCATAGGGAGAAAGATACTTTTACTACAACATGCAGCTGTTCTATTCAGCATGGAAATGCCCTCGGGAAAACAAGTTCATGCGCATGATGGATTCATGGGTCTAGGCACGAAGCTTGAAATTGTTGTGCGTTGTGGCAACAGTCAGTACTGCACCTTGAGAAAATACCCACCATTCAACTCCCATTCAAAAATGTTAACAGTTTTAATATGCTTCGTCTTCAAACTAATAAAACATTTCCTCCAAATTCTAATTATATTTTAATAAGAAAGATAATATAAAGTTGCATTGATTTTGGACATTATAGACATTAATAAACACCAGCAATCAGTGTCATATTCACACATATGACAATGTAAATGTGACCTTGTTTTTTCATATTGCTGTCACTATTTAATGTTTATACTGTAATACTTGTTAATTATGTTTGACACAGTGTTTTGTGATTTGTGTTAAACTAAGAAAAAGAAAGAGGTAGAGATGCGATAGCCTGGATACACAGCTTTTAGAATTTAAACTAAAATATTATTTACACAGAGAATGCACATTTCAGTGTTTATTGAAAAGCATGTTTCCAGTTAAATTGAATTTTTACACAAAACTTTTCCACCACTTACAGTATGCACCTTAGGTGTAATTAACCTACTGTAGAATAAGCGCTGTAATTTATGATTAACCTTTTTTTAATAGGCGGGACATCTGCATTGTCCAGCTGTCAGAACCAGAGAGATGTTTGTTTACTGCAATCAGGGTAACACGTGATTACAATCCACTCAGCAACAATGCTCTCAATTGTAAAAGTAAAAACACCACAACAGATCACCAAAATCAAGGCTTTGCTGGATGGTGAAAAAAGACAATACCTATCTTATTAGTTATTATTCGTATATTATATAGAAATGAGGATCACAGTGGAGGGGGGAGATTTCTTAATACAATACTACGCAAAACTCTACCAATATTTATTTATCCTAATTATTACCTGGTTATCCTTTCTTGTTACTGTACTAGACAAAACTATACCAATATTTATTTATCCTAATTATTACCTGGATATCCTTTCTTGTTACTGTACTAGACAAAAATATACCAATATTTATTTATCCTAATTATTTACTGGTTATCCAAGTATATAAGTATATAATTAACAAGAAATCCCATTGAAAGGAAAGCAACTGATACGTCAGTATAAATGCTGACGCCAATAATCAATAAGATCAATAATTGATCTACCCCTGCCAAAAGTAAATGAAGAAAGAGAGAGTGATTAAGCTTCTCTTCAAGAGTTCATCGACCATCTCATACTCCACTTGATTTCCACTCCACTTATTTTTATTGAATAGCTGTATTCTGGTGGAAGGGGATGGGATAATACATTGAGAACATATTCATTGAATGACAATCAGGTACATTTTGTATCTAAACTGTGGATGCACTCTACATAATCACATATATCAGGTTTATCTTAGGTTACTAAGGTTATTCAGTTAACTGTACGTTAATTGTCATACAATTACATGGTACAGTAATGCAGATAAATAATACACCAGAAAAGCCTATTAAATGCATTGCAATAGAACTTCACTGAATATGTTTGTTAAAAGCCATCGATTAAACAAACACTGATTGTATGTTTTAATCGATTTAAAAACATAAAATCAGTGAATATGTAATGTATACATCTCTTCCAAAATGAACTAGTTTAATTCTGCCTCTGGGCAGGCATGCTTCCTCCCTTTACTTCCCATGATGCAATGTGCATGAATATCCAAAGGCAACCTAATATTACTGTAGGTTTTCGTCATTTGCTAACTCACACTACTGAATTACATCTATATTGAAATTATGTTCAGCCTATTGCATTTCTATCTTGATATTAAGAAAGAATATAAGCAAGCGTTCACAAAGGCAGCCTGCAGCATCTACACTTAGTTAACTTACTGTAAAGTAATTTGGCTTGTGTTTGGAATTTACGGTCTTCAAATACATTGAACAAGGTTAAGCTTGTACTAATGGAAGTCAAATGCATCAGCATGATCATCTGGTTTGTGTTTATAATCTCTTTGGTTTACAGATAAACTCCTTTTTTGTGCCAGGAATAATCCTCACTGCTGCACTCTCCAAACTCTCATACTGTATGCTCAACAATAGCTTCTCCTTCCCCTGGGGAGGAGATTTGGGAGGGGCGGAGATGTCCTTTAATTGTTAAAGCCTAACAAGAAATCTTATATCGCAATAAAGCAACTGATGTCAGTAAAAATGCTGACGCATTGGGAACTTGTAAAATTGGCTTTATAAGTGAGGATTTAAGAGTATATTAACGTAAAGAAGCTACTAAAGCACTTGTCCAACCTAAAATGTTTCTATATAAATAAACCATTTACTTCCATATAACCTGAATGTATGTCACAGTGCGAATTTTCTATGATGGCAGAAGTGAGAGTACAGTTTCATGCAGAACCCATAAGGTATACAAAAATGAATAAATATAATATAGCATTGGGACCTCTCATTAAAGTGGTGAAATTACTTACAGTGTATTGCCCTGAAACATCTTACATGCATGTAATACATTTTTCCTCCACTCTCCAAAATATTGACTAACTTGCATTTCATGTGTTGGATCCAACACAGCAATCGTCAGACTTCCTTTGCTCAGTTCTGTTCTGTTTTGTCTCCTTGACTGTTTGTATTCCCTGGACACAGTAGCCTTTTGGATTAAGTTTTAACACCACTGGAGATGAATGCTGTGTGCCTGAATATACCTGGTCCCTAAACTGTTTTGCTCATGTTGATTTGAATAAATATGGTTCTGTGATCTGGTATTCGTCGCACACATACTGTAATACCAATAGAGATGGCAGTTAGCTTTAAATAAACAATGGGAATTAATGGGAGATAAATATGCAAGATTTTGTTCTGTTTTCTTTTTAAACAAAATTTCAGTATTTCTACAACATTAACCTTGGTCTCTAAGGAAAGAGAGATAATTTCTGGTTTGGTATATGTTTAATGTGTTTGTGTAATTTCATTTACTTTTTTTAAATTCTGTCCTTAATTTGTGTGACCCTATTTTATTTTAAATTGAATGTACTAATCTCTGCCTTGCCCATCTGGGACAAAAACATATACTTATACTTCAATATTTAGTGCAACACTTTCCTTTGAGGACACTTACAGTGCAGTACACGAAAACAAATCTAGAGGAAACGTAGCATTTGTATCACTTCTTGTAATCTTACACTATGTCTACTCCATACATGATGTCTAAACAAGGCATCTGAGGGCTTTGTCAGTTTTTACAATCATTCCAATATAACTAAACGTGCCAGAATATCAAGCAAGCATGGCGCTTTAAGAGCCAGTGAGCATATGATGAGGCACTCATCTGGCACAGCCTCTGCTACAGCACCCATGGGAGCATATTGACTTGAGTGTTAACTCCATAATTGTACACACTCATACCATGATGCACGACAGATGAACAGCTGGCATTTCTCGCTGGATGGGTAAGTTCAATATTGCTTCCTGTCCAGTTAAACACTTAAGGCAGAATGGTGTGGGTCTGTAACATATTGGTATCCTCATGGCACAGCTATTCCACTTGTTTAAACCTTTGACAGATATAATATAATATGCACAAGGACTACATCTGAACTCAGCACATCATCTACATCAACTGTGATTGAGTGAACATGTGACTTGTTGAAAAATCATTTGGATGCTTGGACAAGTAAATAAATGGGCACATTTTATATTTATTGAATCTATATTTCCAGTCAGCTAAGGACCAGAGCAATTACATAATAATACACCCCTGAGAAGGTCAGGCTGTTCTTCCCAGCATGTTTTGTTTTGCACAATAAAGCCATGGATCATAGATGCTAACCTGACATTTCAGAGGAAACATTACAAAGAGAGAGGCTCAATTGATACACAGGACCACAGACTCCTCTGCCACAAAATCCTGTTTGTGTTGTCACCAATACATTACTGTATGTGCACAATGTATTGAATAGTTGAAATAGTGCTATAGAAAATGATCCTGGCCAAATATTTACAAACCATGTAAATATGGTACAATCCAACATTGGGGACCAGGCTTTAACAAAGGAATCATTATGTCGTATGTTTAAAAATAAATAAATAAATAAATAATAATAATAATAATATATATAAATTGCTTGTGCGAAAACATTTAGTACTATATAGAGGCCGTAGCCTACTGTAAGTGGCGAGTGTTTATAGTATAACTACATGAATAAAGTAAATACAGACAAGAAGATGTTGATTTACTTCTGATCAAAACAAGGGCAGTTCTCCTTTGGCCACCTGTTTCTGTGTGTGCACCCACCATGAAACTCCTCTTTATAAATTTGTGTCAAAGTGGGAAAACATAAGGAATCACTCTTTGAATAAAAATCAATCAAATACATTTTGCAAAGTTATTGATAAAACAATTTTACACCATTACAGATCAAGCTCTTCTTAGGTAGCCTAAAATTATTCACCATTAATTTTATAACAAAAACAATTGAACTACAGACTTACTCTACCCTCGCTGGTTGTCTTGGCCTGGGACACCATTGCATGTATTGCCAGTCATTCATTTTTTAAGAAATAAAATAAAAAATATACACAACACCCAGAAGATTGCCCCCATTTGTGAACTATAATGCAATATGACAAGGTCTGCAACAGTTCAACCGCATTAATGTGATTTAATGGTCATTGTTCACTGTAACTATTTTATTTACACCTGCCTCAAGCAGCTGGACTATTTAATGTGCAACCTGCCGGTCTGCCTGGCACTTGAAGCAATAATTGCACAGTCCAACACTTGAAGTACAATCTGGTCAATTCATTTTTCTACAGCTGGGTAAAATGTTGGCTGGCCTACATCTTATGTTGGATCTAATCTGAGAAACCCAGACATTCTCAAGAGTTTCTGTGCACAACATATTGAAAACATGTACAGGAAGGGAGAGTGAAAGTGAAGGTCTTAGCCATCCCTTCCAGTATTGTTGCGTTGAGAAGTTATGACAGTACACCCCGCCCTCCTAAGCACGATTTGTTTTCAAACTTTTACAATATAATTGGCTTGCCTTGCAACGACAACACCCCTTCTACACAGGATTTGATACCATGCTATTAGACCCTTCAATTATCAAGGAGCTGATATCTGAGTTCCGAATGTGAGACTGTCCAATCACACAGCTTTTTCTGTGTTCTTCAGATGATGGAATTTGTCTCCTGACAAATTAAACTGTGCAAAACAAAGTCTAATTGTAAAGGAACACTTGTTTCTGTGGTCATTAATAAGACCATAATACTTAGTACTATTTGTCATACTGTAAATATACCTCCAAATTAGATCATTTTCTTCTCTTTCAGTGGAAGAAATTAAACCTATTGATCTGTTGACATATTTGACGTGTAACAGTTATTTACAGTTACTGTATGCTTTCAGAAGTTAAGCACAAAGGACATTGTGAAACTTTAAAACCTATTCCTTGAACTCCCACCCAATGCCCCCCGACCCCCCCTTAAACTGATACTTTTGGCTGACAAATCAACTAGCATGAACCTTCCACCCTATATAATTGTTTGTAATACATATAGCCTCAATATAAAAAATAAAAAAACATTCATCCTTCAAAAACAAATATAAAGCCGGGAATACGCTACGAAACAAAGAAACAATGTGATTACATTCCATAAAGTATACTTCAGAAAACACATACAGCATAATATGCATGCATATTATGTGAAATATCTGCCTGTGTGCATTTAGAATGCCAGTAATAGTTGCAGTAAGTGCTGGTACAACACTGCGCTTACCAATAAATGCTGGATAGAGGGAACTATGGAAAATAGAAAATGCTATGCAATACATAATCATGCCATAGAGTTAATCACAAAGCACAAATGTACAAATTTGTGCTTTGTGACATTATCTGCATGTTATAGAGAAGTCCCAATGTCACCTAGTGGCCTGGCTTATCTCAGTACTCTTTATTAACATTTGTTACCACCATAAAACACAGCAATGCCACCTTTTCTGTTGGGCTTATACTCACTCAAATACTCACAAGATATCAACACCAGCATAATCATCATCACCACCACCACCACTATCATCACAACAAAACACAGCAGTGAATAAGGACAATATGCAAACATAATAAGCTGCTGTGTAAAATGCCAGTTCTGAAAAGATACCTTCTGATAGCAGGATAGAATATTATGCTTAACCCTTGTGATGTCCTTAAAAATATCGTATTTGGCCACACGGCGCCGCCATTTGATTATGTATGATTTTGTGTGTTGTTTAATTGGCATTGCTAATATATTTATATATTGATTAATTATTTATTTATGTATTTGTGTTGTTTTTTCATGCATTTTAACCCTCATGTTGTGCTCGGGTTTCAAACACACACCTTGTTGTGCCAGCAGTGCACATCATATGTCTGTGTAAGCTATAAAATTAGGTTTAGCGCCTTCTATCTGCCACAATGAGCTAGTTATTAGGGTCATTTTGACCCGGAGGACATCACAACGGTTAATGGAGCTTTAAGGACGATACAACTCCTTGGAGGGCAATTGTGCTAAAAGGGAGATGAACAGAGAGCAAGGGGGGAAAAGTGAGAAGAAGAGACAGAAAGTAAGGCAAGAAACAAACAAAAAGAATTCAAATGTTAAGTCATAGTGAAATCTTGAGCGGTCATCTTGTGACTCGTTTATCTACAATCCATGTTGAGCAGTCACCATGCGTGAAATAGCTGTGGTCGAAATCATTGTAAACAGATGGTTGCTTAACAATGCCAGAAGGTCTGTTTGGGTCTGTTTACGTACTAGAGGAGTGCTGTTTGCAGGACCACCTGTCTCTAGGCGACCACGTTCCAAAAAGCATCTAAAAGCTATACTTCTGTGTCACCAACACTCTCACAAACAAGAGTCACAGCCAACCACTCTGTGCATGTAAACACGGCAAACTCCCCCACATCCGGTACTTCTTAAATCCAACAAACCAATGTAACTGTTCCTTTACCAGGGACTATTGGATGACTACTTAAAGGAATAGGTTTAGGAATCCCTATTGGGAAATTTGATTGTTTTACAGAAGGGATACAGACAAAAAGTTGTGCAAAAGTGCTGTTAAGGCACAATGCAGTACTGTAGTTAAGAACAGGGTGTGGCAGAAACAATTGTGAGAGAAACATTAATGGCATTTTCTAATAAATCCAGAACATAAAAAACTAGCACATTGTCAAATGTGTCTATTCAGCAAAAACCAAAGAGACTCTGATAAGTGTAGTACACATAATACAGCCATCAGTGAATTAATAAAGTAAACTTTAATACATCACATGGAAAATCTATATGTATACTCTCAAGTTGTATGTCATACAGTCGCACAGTGGGTTATAAATTATAGTGGAAAAATATAATTCCTGTTTTGTGACTCTGTACAAGCTCTAATTATTAGCCCTTAAAATAATTCTACAGTATTTACTGTGATACAAAGCTTTAGTTAGTTACTACATTGTCATTGTTTTTTTTCTTCTTTTTTTTGTTTTACCAGAAAACACATTTCAGTAATATCAGAACAAAAGCAAGTCAGGAAAACAAAAACAGTTTCAAATAGAAATACAATACAAAACAGCCTGTCAGTTGTCTTGACGCCTATAGAACATAACTGACAGCTGAAACAAATAGAGAAGCTTCTACAGAGACAAAACCTCAAGGAGATAAGGTCACAGAAAATATGACTATTCAGTTGGAAAATATGTTATGTTGACAGATAATGTTAACTGATAATGCTAATCTTAACAACCTATTTCTTAAAAGGATCAACATACGTTTTTACAGTAAATATAATAATATACCTGTAGGTGAGTTACTTATACTGTAGTAACATTCTCACTGTTATCTGCACAATAACAGTTTGGCACTCAATTCATTTGTGGGCTTTACGTTTATATGTAAACTAGAACATCTCCTTGGTTAAGCCATGTGGTAAAGGCATAATTTATTCTGGAGAAAGCTTGTTATATTTTAACTCAATCAATCCAAAAGCACTTCTCCCTTCAATGCCATAGGGTGCTCCCTTAGAAGCCACACCACACACAATGGAAACACATTGCCAAGGCTATGATATTGTTGTGTGGTGCAGGTACGGTCTGCACCATTCTGTTCCCCTTTACAGAGCCTACTGTACACACACACACACACACACAGAATAGTTTATAGTGATGACATTCATTGACTTATTGCAATTACTGGTGAAATAACTGTACATTCACACCACCAGCTACAGCCAGTTACAGCCAGCTACAGCCAGCTACAGAGCGACAGCAGTCCTTCATTTCAGTAAGAGCCTTGCTTTAGAGACCATGAATGGAGCTTGCAAACTGCTCTCTTGTATTATGCTGCGCTGTACAGACACCATTATAGTAGCCTACATCAATCTCATGGCATTGATCAACCCTGATTTCTGAGATCAGTCTGGAGGCATTCGAGTATACATTTAAAGCTGCTTTTATCTGGACTCTGTATCAATCAGTCATGTGCAAAAACATAACTAACTAATCATAACCCTAGGGAAGAAGTCAGCAGTTGTTCATTTGCATTTAAATCAAAAGTCAATGAAACAAAGCAATATTGAAAAGCTTGTATAGACGGGCTAAATAGAGAGCTTTCATAATCTATGTTGTATTTTCACCTAAGCATATCACAGATATTGCATTAAGACCTTAAGGAAATGTGTCAACATGTGGAAAAGAAGCATACTTTGTCCTATTTAATATTTAAACATTGCTGTACAGTCATAGGTCATAGTCCATTACTCATCCCCAGATGAACCAATCTGCCAATCCCAGCTGTTGTACAGTTTTAGTCAGTCAGTCTCTGTCGTGCATGAATTTAGTAACCATCAAGTCTATATTAAATGTTTGCTACAGAGCCAGTGGAATTCCAAAGTCGATACACAATGTGTTCAGACAATTTGCTCTTTAAATTGTTTTGATGATTAGCTTTGGTCGTTTGTGTACAGAGGCTTAGACAATGACTTGACTGTCTTGATTCCGATTAATTGTGTCCCACATTCTATATTTATCCCACATGATGAAGCAATGGGAAACCTAGGGTAGTGTACTGAATAATAGAAATATTTTTATAAAAAGTCAAAATTATAAAAAGCTATTTTGTGAGATAAATTACCCAGTTATGAGACAATAAAAACAAATCGCTAGGAAGGTCAACTGTAAACTGTAAACTGAAAGAAATTGGAAACCTGTGGACAACCTTCAGTTCAACACGACCTATTTTCAACAAGAAAATACAGTTGAATGCATTAAACAAAAATATGATATATAATCCAAACATCCTAATTCATAATACTTAGAGGCCCAATACAAAGTTCCTTATGCCAAGATCACCCTACAAGACTTTATCCCGAACTGTACTGCTATAGATGGACCTACATCCTGTCTGCGAGAGAAGTGGTGGGTGAATCAATCCCAAAATGTTGATACTAATGATACAATGTCTATATGATGATTGAGTTGAGCATCAATAGGTTCAATCCCAGTTTCAGGTCTCTAATGAAAGCTGACAGAGTAACTAAAGCAAACGCTAGTCATAAGCAATTGGTGGGTATTTTCTTATTATACCTTCATCCATGATCTGTACATGTAAGAAGAGGGGTGGGCTTTTCCTTTCAATGCAGACTCTTTTTGAATATTTTAGACTGTGGACATGACATAGAAGCTCATATTGGGTCAATTGAGGTGTCAATAGAAAATTCATAGTGCAGCCGCTATTGATTGATGCAACATAAGACCTATTGATTTTTTGTGACAAAATCCTTTACTGGATTTAGTCATATGGACCTTTGCCAATAAAGAAAATTTTTGTTGGATTATTATGGATCGGTGGATACTATGAGGTTTCATTGTTGAGTTGAGT
This sequence comes from Aphredoderus sayanus, assembly GCA_027564795.1. Taxonomy (NCBI): domain Eukaryota; kingdom Metazoa; phylum Chordata; class Actinopteri; order Percopsiformes; family Aphredoderidae; genus Aphredoderus; species Aphredoderus sayanus. The sequence continues at coordinate 19,671 of JAODUG010019125.1, forward strand.
CAAATGAAGAGTGAGTCAAATCACAACAGTCTAACTTTCCAATTGTATGAGTAAACATACTGTAGCAGTCGTGTGCATATCCCGAATGTATGCAAAACGGTCTTGACAGCCCGCCCTTCTGAGTTTTAACAGATTAACCATTTTTTTCTTTTTTTCTTCTTCATACAATACAAAACAATAGAGCTTCAATTATAATCAAACCTTGGTCTTACAGATGGCAGGTAGAAATTCTACCACTCACATTACAATGATTGCTAACTTTTAGCAAATTAGTCACGAAAATGTATTTAGCCTATTGGCAGATTTAGCCAATTAATGCATTCAACTTAAAAAGCATGCTGCTCTCCCCTACATGCATAAATGCCACTTTTAAAAATAAAAGGTATCAGTATTAGTAAAGATATTACGTGTCTAGTATTACTTGGTATCAGATTGAAACAAATATGAGATATGCCTATTCTAGCCTCGTGAGACAATTGACCTTGCGAGCCCCATTTTGAATATGTTGTGTGAAAGAAAGTGACCCCGTCACACTTTCAAAGTTTAGTTTCAGTCACAGCAGTGTGAAACCCACATTGACTTCAAGATAACCAACTAATGAGACATGAGTTGTGTAATGTGTGCAGTACAGCGATCTGACTACATTAAGAATCGTGTAGCGTAAACTCAACATAAAGTGCACTGCTGAAAAATATAGAATTACAGCTGTGAAATTATTTGCCATTTAACTACATTCAGTCGTTCATCAGTCACTCTGTGTTTCATCTGCAGACCATGCTGGGGGGTGATTCAGGCCAGGTCAGCACTGCTGTGCATGCAACAGGCTGGGGGATTTATATTCCTACCTGCTGTCCAAAATGTCACCCCCATTTGTTTTTAGTTTTATGTATTTTGCAGTATAAAAATGTCATATTTACATTTAAGTAGTTCTGATCAGCTGACAAATGTAGTTAGTCCTCACTCCGCACCATACAATATACTCTTCATTAAATCTGCTTCTACAAAGAAGCTATTGGTTATGACAATTAGTGCACATAAAGTGTACATAATTTACACTTTATGTAGACAATGTAAATGTGATGTACACATAATGTACACATAAAGTACTCACATATTGACAATTCTATATTTGACAAGGGCTTTTTGTTTGAACAAAACACAGAACATAATAATATGACCCATCACCCTGTCTGGCAAATGATTCTGGATCTTGCCTACCAGTGCCTGCAGGTTCAGTGGCAGTTCTTTCCTGCAAGCCATCAGACTGATAGAGCTACACTGTATACACTTTGCGCTCGTGTCACTTTATCACCTTTTTTTGTTTCCAATATTTTCTTTTTCTTTCAAATTATTTCCAACCCTGCTCTATTGCTCAAGTGCTTTGACGAAGACAATCTTTTTTAAGAAATGGTGGTAGAGCTAGATAAAGCGACAAGCAGTTGGAGAAGCAGACTGGTTAAAGTCAGTGCAATAGCTTCAACATTAGGTCTATGCCCATTAAGACACAATGCAGCGTGTCCAGACCCTATTCATGAAGTGAAATTTGGTTCTGGTTACACCAGGCTAATTGATCTGTTCCAACAAGAGGTTTTTATTAATATTGCCAAATAGACAAAATAGCTCAGTTTAAAATGTTACGCCCTGCATCCAAATCCCCATCTTTTCCCAGCTGCTAACCACATGCTCTGAAACTGCTTTAGTTAAAATTCTATAAAATACAGGTGACATCTTGTGTTATACAGATACTGTATATGGAGAATTAAATAAAATGTTTCTGAGGAACATAAATCAGTGAGGATTATTACATTAAAGAAAGACAAAAACAGGTGATAGGTGATTTTTTGCTCCAAATTAGCTACTTCAACATTTCTCTAGGGTATTTTGTACACTCGCTAATGGAAGAAAGTGACACATAAATTAGTGTACCTTATTTTGCACTTTACTGTAGGCATTGTCTTTTTTGTGCAATATTTTATTCTGTATTTATATCCACTGAAGTTCACTGAAATTACTGGCTGTCTTCATCCCATCATCATCCATCATTCTAATTCGGAAACTATAATTCGTTTTTTTATCAAGATATTATTCTATTAATCAAAGTTTTTCATCAAGGTTGCCTTTATACAAAATAATCCAAATATATATAAAAAATATATAAAAATATCCAATAAAATAACATGCACAAAACTCCACCAGTCACAAAGGCAAGACGTGTATATTCAGAACTATATAATACAAAATGCATTTGAAAAATAAATTATGTACAAAATGTGCATATGAGCATAGCATGTGCATATTGTAAATACAACACAATAGCCAAAGCCACATTCTGTTACGACGAGCTGACGGAAAGGACCCAAACGCACGACGAGACTTGCATATAATCAGGACTTTTAATAAATCAACAAAGAAT